>JAJDMX020000265.1:0-57697 GCA_022345685.2 Nothomitra cinnamomea | reverse complement strand
ACCTGGGAAAACTCTATGAGAAAGGGCAGCAAAAAGATAAAGCAATTGAAACTTACCGGGCCCCCCCCAAAGCCTCAGCTCCTTGTCTTGCTTCGTCACCTAGTCAGAGTCGAGACCACGCAGGATGCAGGACTCCAGTTCGAAGAGTTCCCAGTTTGACAAATCTTCTCGGTTGATAATCCTATAGCGGTGGGCCTGGCGGAGCTGTGAGAGGGTTGCCTGTTAGGGCTGTGTTACAAACCAGGCGTTGTAGTCGCAAAGATAATCTGACTACGAGGGTATGATGCCAGATATTAACGGCACGGAGCCGCCTCAGCGCCGTGATCTTCTTCTGAGCTTATAGGTTCTTCAGATGGAATATGCGTATGTGCATTTCAATATAGTAATTAAAGTTCTCTTTGGGAATGCGATCGCGGAAGGGTGATCCGGCCCAGCATTTGCCCCCACTCCCAGCCGTGGATGTTGTGTCAGCGTCATGAACGGCATTCTGTAATATACCTGGCCAGAGCAATGCTAAGCTCCTGTAATATCTTTCATCTGCATTACTTTCTCTCTCCAGTTAGTAATCAACCACTATGTTGATCGATTATAGGCTTTGGTAGAATTTGGGCGAGAATTCGTTTGCGGGGAGATACAGCTGGAAGTACCGCGTCGTTTCCCACTTTCTGTTTTCTTGCCTGGCGTATAGTGGGTAAACGCGAGGCCTGGAGGTTTTAGTGCCAACTCGGCCTACGCGAATATGAGTGTCTAAGGCTATCTTGGTTCTGAAAGAGGGCCCTGAAGAAGGTCAGGTTTAAAACCAACATGGATGCAGAGATTTTTACTCTTATAGAGCAGAGGAAGCTCGTAGAGGATATCACAGAGAAAGAGGACCTCGAGAAACAGGTCACTAAGCTGGGATGGGAATTGAAGCGGGCCCAATCTTGCCACCAGATGGCCGTTATCAACTGCGATGACGCGAGTAAGTGTATCACCCGTTTAGATTGGGTTTCCCCTAGCGTATTCTTTTCTATAAACACCGAAAATGTGGTTGATAATGTTGAGACTGAAAGATTAAAGATTTTATGAAATTTATAGAGCCGAACCTCAAATGATTGAGAGGAATCGATCCTGCGTACATGAGGCAAGCCTGTGTGTATGTTTGCACTTGGAGATTGTATACAGGAAGCATCGGATAGGTGCATATCTTGTGGAGAGGCTGATTGATGGAACCTTCAATTGGAATGTCGCGGGGGTTGTAGGCATAACAAAACCTCTAAGCCAGGACATTATCCGAAAGCTTGCACGCGCAAAAATACTTCAACGCCGTGGAAGCTGCTGTGCCAGCAAGCTCACAGAACTGTTGTGATCCGCCCCTCTGTGGTAGGTTTCTAAATACTATTCTAGGCTTGAAACGGCAAACCCGTCTCTCTGTTTGTCCCTTTCGAGTTTCTACTGGAATTATGCGCGATTGCGCTACTGCACCAACCCGAGATACTAAGGGTTTGTTGGGCGTCCCGGTTTGTTCCAGTTCAGCTACTTAAAGAACTTGAGATCTGTGGCTACCCTCTCGGCCAAGCAAAGGGTTCTAACATATATACCAATAACAACTCCGCATCGGAACACTAGATGTATATAAAGGAGTTTGGGGGGAAGTCAAGTGAATTACATGCCAGTTGAACCACTTTTTCCGGAGCGAGAAGTGAATATCTCTTTGCTCGACTAACTTAACCCGGACACACAACACGACAGCCAAAACCACCTCCGAACAACACTACACCTCTCCAGGCTCTTCCAACGCAACATCTACACACCGCTCACCCTCGCAACATATATCAGCACTCCACCAACTCTAACAACTCTTCCCCTTCATACAATTCGGCTAAAATTAACCCAAAGGACGACATTACGAAAAGTCACCTCACTATGGCATTCACCGGAAACGACCCTACCCACAAGCAACTCCCACCCGCCCAAGTCGCCGGCATAGTCCTCGCCTGCCTCCTCGGCCCCTCCTTCCTCACCATCCTCTACTTCCTCGTCAAAATCTACTTCAAACGCCTCAAGCGCCGTTGCGACGAGAGAAGGGAAGCCGCCTCTCAAGGCCTCCATATGCACAATCCCCCCGCAAGCAACAGAAACGAGCCAGGATGGGACACCATCTCGTTACAAAGTCCCAGGCTGCCCCCAATCACCCAGCCTGAGGGCGGTAGAATGAGCAAAGTGGGGCCGTGGGCGGGTAACCAGCCGGTTACGATATTGGAGGCAAAGTTGAATGGAACCGCGAACGGAGACCTCGGTAGTCCTCTTGACTTCATCAATCCGCCGAAGTCGTATTGGGGGCCGGGAAACGATGATACTGTTAGTATGAAGCATGAGGTGAGTACCGCACGACAGGCTCATATCGTTAACCCACGTCAAGCACGTATCGTTAACGTGGAGAGAAGGTATGATGGGCCGATGTCGCCAGCGAATTGGGCAGGAGAGGTTAGTCCCAGGTGAAAGGAGGATTCCTATTTTTACGGATCTTTTTGCAAGTTGTTGATAGGCGTTAGTGGGTATGTGATGCCTTTCGATCGATATATGCATTTGTGTCGCGCCCACAGGCTGTTAGAACTACGTTATCTGTAGGCACATTTGAATGAAAGGAATAAAAACGCATATAGACAAAGAGTTATTGTGGGACCAATTATCGTTACCGCGTTGAATTGCTTAATACAGACCAAAGAACAATAGGATAGACTGTCCATTCACAAGGAAAACTGCCTAGTTTGGAGCATTCATTGTTTGAAATGACGGGATATTGAGTTTCTGTAATAGCGCTTACTTTCGGACAACTCTACGTCGACGCAGCTTCGCTTCGTCTCAACAAGTTGAATTCATCAACCTGTAGCAGTTACGGCATCCAAGAAGAATCGAAAGCAATTTCGAAGTAGAATATCTTTCTGAACGGCATGCACAGTAAACAGCACTCAACATTACCAGCCAAAAGTGCAAATAGATTTCAAAATGTCAGATGGATTCTTGACTATTTGCTTTTCTAACGTACAGAACTCGAGCTACAGAGCCTCTAAGGTCAACAATAGAACAATAATACCGCAAAACACAAACCAAATTACAATGCGTGGCATCTTGAGGCACAATTTCAGCCACAGTATGAACGACCGTTAACTAACATTGATAGCCCACTCAGGTTAGAACGGCATCTATACATGCAACACGCAATCCCCATATATCACCCACACATCTACCTAACACAACCACTTGATGTTCAGTATAATAAGTCGCCCACCTCTTCTTCCTTCCCTAACACTCCCCACCCACCATCTCTCCAAAGTCTCTACACCAGTATTTCCAATACCCCAAGCCAGAGTTCGGATTAGGCTTCTTAGGATAAGAAAGCCGACAGACCGAACTGCCTAGTCCACCAAGAAAGTAGACATAACGGTTAGGCTTAACTGCTTGCACCAAGAAAGTCGCTGAGTTACTTGGACTATTTGAAAGTTTTCTCTAAATTCCACCTTTCCAATCTCGACGCAATGTCCGAACTCGTCTGGGTGTACGTCATCATTTTCCTCCTCTCCGCTAACTTCCTCTTCTGGGTTTACATCGTCGAGAACATCGGGGAAACCCTCGTTGCCATGTGGAAAGACAGAAGGAAGGAAGCAGAGCCTTCTGTCCTTCCTCTTTACGACCGCCTCCCTCATTCCTCAGTCTGCGAATTCCACACACCCCCTCCTTCACCCCATACTCCACTCAACGATGAGTTTCAATCCTTTCCCCATCTCAGCACACCCCCGAGTTCACCGAGCGAGAGCTGTCGTACTGATATCACATTAACTGGGAAGACAGATATATGTCCGCGCTCCCCAACCCCTTTTAGTATCCCCTCCCCAAGGCGAGCCGTTCCGCAGAACTCCTCTTCTGGTATGGTTCCCCATAATAATTTCCCTAAGAGTCCCTGCTCACCAACAGCAACCCGTAGCGAAACCAGCGCCGTTTCTACCAACGATCATAGCCCTACCGCCAGTAATCATAGTTGCCCCTCCAGTCCCAGTGCCACCCCCAGCACCACTCGGGCAGCAACACCATCCTCTATTATTTGGAGTGATCTAACAGAGCAGGAAAAACGATCCGCAGCAGAAGCGAATTTTGGTAAGGTTTGGACGGTGGAGGAGAGACGGTTTGGGATGTTGTGTGAAGGGTTTGCGCATCCGAATCCTGAGTTTAGGAGCGAGATGGCTAACTAGGGGAAGAAGGGAGGTATGTCTGCATTTTCGGGGAGCTAGAGGATAGGACGGGATAAAACCTTGACGTTCGTGCTGAACTGGGGTTGCAAACTAGATATAACTGCTGCTTATTCCGAGTGGCCCGACCGGTTCGAACCGGTTTAGTTTCGTAGTCTAATTAACCCGAGCTGCCGGCTTAGTTCAGGTTGGAATTTGAACCGGTTCGGTTTAGTTGTCTACAAAAATCGAACTGAGCTGGCTCGACTGGTTGATCTGAACTAAACTGAACCTGTCCCCCCTGCTCTTCACCGATCTGCTCTGTAATACCAGACTCAATTAGCCTTTCTTTCCCCCATGGCCTTAAGCACTCGACTGCTTCAGCAGAAAGAGAGTTCAACCGAGAATGCCTATCGGCCGGTGAACTTTGCGTAAGAAGATAGCCTTTCAGCATTAGCAGGCATAGCCGGGATCCTCAAAACATTTAGTGCCATCACGGTGAAAGATCGATGTGGAAAGGAAAAGGAATAATATTACAATGAACCTGACGCTTAGAGACAAGGAAGCTAACAATACAATAACTGAACAATGTAGTATCTTCTAAATACATATCAGATTTCTCCGTATGTATACCGAGAGAGGTTAAGGTGTCTTGGTTAACCGAATAGCCATTCAGAGTTTTTGAGGGGTCCTACTTACTAACCTCTTAAAAATCTACGTTGAAGGAGAGGAATCCTTCACGATCTTCTCTCTGTATTTCCCTTCATAAAGTTCAGCACAATTCTTATTTTCTTCCTAGGGCTTACCTCCACCTCATCCTCACCACCACATACCCTAAACACTTCATCCTCGCTATCACCCTTCGAAATCCCGCCCTTGTCATAATAAGGGTTCACTTTCTGACGCACCAGATACGCACCTAGATACTGAGTTTCCGTAAGGAAATACCTCCTTAGTAATTGCAAGCACAAATGCTTCTAATCTCCGCGGTTGGCAAAACACCATCTTCCCCCTGCGTTCCCCGTTTTACAAGTTTCCCAGCGAAATACCCCCGAACGTGGTAAAGAGGACAAGAACACCCAGTATCACGAGCACATTAACGAACGCTATGGAGGCAAGTTTATCACTGCGTTGCTGAATGGGGGTTTACGAAACAATTCTCCCTCGTCGGCGGCGGAAGCAAACATGGAGTTTCGAGGTGGAACGGGGCGGGGGCAGGGAAGTTAGTCGGTCGTGGGATTTCCTAATGTGGGTCCATGGTTTTGCTTGTTTCTTCCACGCGTTTTAGGGAAAGTGGGGTGGGCAAGTAGGTCGTTGTCAGATGACGCATCGTATCCTGAGGGATTTGGTTTTCTATCATGAGAGTGAGGATATCTGCGAGGCAGATATAGCGTATACGATGCGTGGCATCAAGTGCTTTATACATACAGACGAAAAATACCCATCTACGACGCCTCGTCCGCGGTTTACCTCACAGATTGAGACTAGGCTACCTAATGACAACGCCGGAATTATGACCAGCGCTCAGATCAGGGGAGCGTAGAACGGGGTTGGAGGGATATGGTTTGACCTCGCTGTACCTACCACATTCAGAAGTTAAGTAGAGAAATGACGAGGTGGAAAAACTGGGCGGCCGATCGTGATTCTCTCATCTGTAAAGCGAAAGGTAAAGTGATTCGTCAATCGTCCCTCCTATACTCAGAGACAGGGTAAGGAAAGAGAGGCAGGTGGGTCGTTATTTCTACATCCGGAGATGGAATATTGAAGGAGCGATGGATGCATTATAATCTCCATGTAATGGATGTTTAGGGGCCTTGGTGTTTTGCTATATCCGGACGGGTACTCTTCATCTGTAGTGGGGTTAGTAATTCCGAAATTTGATTTAGATGTCCGGCTCTAGCTCTGGAAGGTTCATGTTTAGCTTGGCTTAGCTAGCCTGATGTTGTAGTGAGCAAGTATTAAGCCAAGGAGTTGGGAGAGGCTGTATCTAGCTTGAGTAACTTGAAGGGAATTTTCGAAACTACTCAGTAGATCGCAGTCATAATAACGCAACAAATCCTGCTAGAATGGAGATGGAATATTGGTATAGGATTTGGCGAGGCTGCGATGGGGGGGAGGTGTTTGTTAGTGTTAATGTATGGTCGAGGGGTTAGTGACATCAGATACCTAGGATATCAGTGCGCTTATTCTCACTCCAACACACATACCTACATATCACGAAAACGTCACTCGTCCAAAAAAACGCAGATCACACTCTCAATCCATTAATATTCCCCGCGCACAGCTAACCAAACTTTCAATTAGGGGTAGCTTCAAATCCACAAAACGAGAGACCCATCATTTCTACAAAACAACCCACAAGTCAGTGTTCGCCAAAACAAAAACAGAAACCATCGCGGACGTAGCTTTGAAGACAGACCTGTTAATTTACATTCATTACACCTGCCACCCACCCCCGGGCAAGCGGTGCCCAGCACCGCTGCCTCTCGGGAGTCCTATATCCCCATCAAGATGACACATCTCGATATCGCCCTTCCTCCAATGTCTGTGCCCACCCCCGGGCTGCTCTCGATAGCTGCGGTGAGACTGTGACCGCGAATGCGAATGTGAGTGTGAGTGTGACCGGGAATGCGAGTGTTGATGTGACCGTGAATTTGAATAAGAATTCGAGCGATCCCTCCCCCCCTTCCTCCCCTCCCTCCGTCTCTCCTCCCTCCTCGCCCCCCTAACCTCCTCCCTCCCCATCTTCTCCCCCACCTCATGGCTTCCCATTCTCACAACCCCCAAAATCCTCCTCTCAACCTCCGCCCTCTCCCTCCCCACCTTCTCTCCCACCTCCTTCCCCCCCATCATCACAAGCCCCAAAATCCTCCGCTCAACCTCCGCCCTCTCCCTCTCCACCTTCTCCCCCACCTCCTTCCCCCCCATCCTCACAACTCCCAAAATCCTCCTCTCAACTTCCGCCCTCTCCCTCTCCACCCTCCTCTTCGCTTCCCCCTTCCGCCAGCGCTGGTACATCCCCTTAGGCGACACCCCATCAAATTCATACCCGTACCATGCTGCTAACCGGGTCGCGGCTTCGAAGAGGATGTTGGTAAGGATCAGGGAGAGGAGACAGATGGAGAAGAGGGCTAGGAGGGATATGAAGAAGATTTCGGGGGGGGTGAGGGGTTGGGGGTAGACGGGGCGGGCGACGTTGGGGGGGTAGGTGGGGGGTGGGGATGTGGATGTGGATGTTGTGTTTGGCATTGCGTGGGAATGGTTTTTGTGGGTTATTGAGGGGGTTGGTGGGGTTTTTTTGGTTGTGTGGGTGTAGAAAATCGGACCTTGGCGCGCGGCTGTCTAGGTAGGTTAGCCTTGGTTGTGTGGAAGAAAATATGACGGTGAAGCGGTGGTGGGGAAGGGAGTATATATAGCAGAGATGAGGGGAGGTGAGGTGGTGTCGTTCAGATACCACGTGCTGTGCGGGAAACTTCCCTAGGGGATCCGGGGGCTGTTCGTCGAAGACAGAAGAACCCAAGCCCGAACAGTAGGGAAAAAATTACCGACGAAAAAGCCTGGAAACAGAAAGAGAGAAAGAGAGAAAGAGAGAGAGGAAGGAAGAGAACGCAAACCCAACGTCTCTAACACGCTCACCCCAAAACCAGACTCCAAACAAAAACAGCAGCGGCTACCACTACCCCACAGCCCAAACCCGCCGGGAAGAGGGAACCCTACACCCCGCCTAGCTAGTACTACTCGTTCGTGCTCCGAACTGAAGGCCAAAACTCAAGCCGGATCAAAGGATACATGCAGGGCTGGGGTTGGGTGAGTAAGACGCATGCGGGAAGACTGTGAGGGGTCTGATGGATGGATTCATTTTTTTTGTGGTGGTGTGGATCAGGAATACAACGGAGGTTCGAACTGCACTGACGAGTTCAGTTGGGGTTTCCTGCCCTAACTTGCTAAACCTGCAGCCCTGGGTGTTTTTTTTCTTGGTCGGGGTTGGAGTGAACGAACTGTGACATTAGGGACGGTACGGAGTATAGATGAGGGAATGAAATGGATTGTGAGAATTGGACGATGAAAGTAGAAGATCAATGAAAGCCGAGAGCAAGGGAACAAAACACTTCGTAGCAATAACGACGAAGATGAAAGCTGAATGAAATCTAAGAGTAAAGAAGACAATTAAGCAATAACGAGACTGAAATAAAGGAATAGAAAAAGCTGAAGTCCGAATACAAGGAGAAAAGTGAGCATAGTTGTTGACTAACCGAATGGCCTGGTCTAACCCACCCAAGAGGTCTCGCTTACTCCCCACGGTTCGGTCTCGCTTTCGGTAGAGAAGCCCTAACCGCTAGGCTTTCGCTACACGCCAGGCACAGCCCTTTGGCGCACAGCAAGTCGCTCCGTATAACCTCCACAATCAAGTCAGACTTCACGATCTTTTTGCATATCTACACCAAGAAAACTCTCAAAACTCACTTCAACCACTTTTACACCAACCTCCCAAGACACCAAGACATGTCGTGGCGGACTTCGCTGGCCATTTTGTGTCCGTTGCTGCGTTTGCGCGGTTTGTGTGGGGGGTTACGTTCTTCCCAAGGGCACCGCTTAGCGACCCACTCAGGCACCGAGCCGGTTGGGCCATAGGTGCATATGCACGTTGGCTGTAGGTACGACGGTCTGTCTGCTGGCAGGAACTCGGACGTAAATGAGGCGATCCAGCCAGCGCGTGCCACATCTTCATTGAGCGAGGACGACGTGCAGGAGAACGGGAGGGCGTTTGTTCGTTTTTGTGCGGTGGTGAGGTTTTTTATTCCTCGCGCGCGGCGGGGAAGGGAAGGGAATGCAGGTGTAAGGTACGAGGTTTTTCGGGAGGTGGTCCGGGTGGGTTGGGTGTGGTGCGAGCGAGTGTAAACGAACCATTTAGGGGCCGGTGTATGTATTGTTATGCAGCGAGTGAATTTTGGGGGTGCATTTCGCTTATAGTGCGTCTGAACAAAGGACTGCGTATGGCGACACATGAGACCAAAGTCCCTAAGAAGATGATTGTAGCTGGATCTAGAATCTAATTTGTTGTCAAACCTACCTGTGTTCACGTGACGTATCTTCACAACAGGGTGGTCCCTAATTAATTCACCCCATCTACATAATCCCACGCAATCGACCGCCCCCCGGCCCATATGTTCAACAAGTCTTCTTCCTCCCCCTACACTCCCCCACCCTCCCAAACCCAAGTCTCCTCCCTACACCTCCTCGCCACCACGAAAACCAACCACGCCGACAACATCGCCAGAATGAACGCCAGGACGGGACCTGGAGCCACCCTCCACCATGTTGGGGTTTTGTGGAAGCCGGGGCTATGATAGCGCAGTTTGCCAGCACGGTAGATTCGAGGCGGTGGGCTTTTTACGTGCGGCATTTGGTGATAGTTTTTTTTTCGAGGTTGGGGATTAGTGGAGGTTTGATGGTTGTTGCGGGGGCTGGGGCTATCGGGGAAGGGGACGACGCGCTTCTTTAATAGGAGGTGGGTGGGGTATAAGGAGTGGGTGGGTGTTGTTTAGTGTGGAAGGGATGTTTTTGCTTGGTTTCTCCGTGGACGGACAATGGTGAGGTTTATGCTGAGCGGATAACACTCCGGGTTTTACGGTAATTTGGCACAGACCGGTTACGCACCTCAGAATCGCACGGGGTGGGCTCTAGGACGCCGACGACCTACTGCGTAAGGGTAAGCCCAGTCAGGGTTTGCTGGGTTCCCGTGACTGTGATCCGCGAAGAAGTCCCACTAATCCTTTTTTGCTCAAGCTAGATATTCCCTTCTCCGGCTCCTTAGCTTACTTACTCACCATGATAAACTAACTAACAAAACCAGACCGTCCTACAGCCAGAGCTGAACACCCCAATCAATCTCTGAAATACCAACCCCACTAGTTATAGCTGAAGAGTTCCCGCATCAGCTACAATAAAACAGCAAAGCCCACAACATCTCCTAAATGGCTGTCAGGGCATGTCCACCGTTCCTTCTATGCTTCATCTCCGAGTATAAAGATCACGGCTGACCTACCACCCATTCTATCCCTCTTCGCAGGGTATAGAAGGGGACGCGACCAATACACCGCTCCTCCTCTTTTCACCCTCCAAATGAGAGAAGCGTATTCAAACACCCATTTCCCCTAATTTCGTCTCCTGGGACTAACTAACACACCTCCGTCTCTACTTTGCCTCCGTAAGTATGATAGGTAGGTGCGAACAACTCAAACCAGTATCCCGTCCTACGCTCCCCCAGCCCGAACGCCGGCCGTAATTCCTGCGTTGTCGCCTAGATGAAACGATCGTGTTGTACCAAGTAAACTATGAGTGAGACGGAGATAACAGTATCACCTCACCAGTGAACAAACACTCGATTCCTAGCATCGCATAACCGTATTACAGCTGGACTCGTTGTTCCCGCTCCTGTGATGTGGGACTAAATGCCCTAGATCCTGTGCGGCGTTGGGTAATGTATGACCTCTCCACTTCCCAGACACTGTGAAAGGGCGTTTAGGTGTTAGTGTCAGGGAATGATCACTCTCTGCGAATGGTGGGCCGTGATACTTTCGACCACGGGGTTCTGTGATCGTTGATCGATCCTAGCCATATCGTATCTACCTAGGGCTGCTTCTAGCGGCACGGCTTGCGCTGGTTGGGTGCTTTGGCTGTTATCACCTCTGATTGCTATGACTGAAACCAGGAGAGTGAGAAAAAGGTCTATAACCTCGCCTTCTCCCGTCTCGGCATCTAGAGTTGGTCGGGTTGTGTGTTTGAAGCTGCTGAGTCACGCGCAAAAGTCTTGGCCTTCACCAGGTGGAGTGGTATGTTGTGGTGTTGTGCTATTGCCATCTATCGTCGCGGCGGTAATGTAGTGAAAGAGGCTAGAACAAAGGAACAGTGCAACAATAGAACGTAAATAATTTCTCAACCCGATAGCCTCGCACTCCCTAGACAGTAAAAGCTCAAACCCAAAATTGAATCCGTACTTCTACTCTTTCTTGACCTTGTCTTTCCCTCTCATCCTTTAAGGAAACTACGATGCCGCCGCCTTGTCCATAGAGACTTTCCCTATAACTGCCACTGCGCTCTTGCTAACAACGCCTCCTTCGGGGGGTACCAGTAGGCTCTGATATTTCCCTCAAATTTCTCCTTTCGTGCATTTAGTGGTTCCTAGGTGCACGCATCCAGGACTGCGATCCCAGTCATAGCGATGGGATGAAACGATGAATAGGGATGACATGCTGACGTGACTAGATTGGATTTTTGGAGCCGCCATCACAGATGAGTAACAGTGAGATATTTGGCCACAGCTTACCCGTCTTTTCCCTCTCTCCGCCCTCTGACTGCCCATCTCCCTTTGTCTCACACCCGATATAAAGAAATCCACCACCCCGTCCTGACATTTTATTCACGTCACGTCCACACAATCCCAGAATAACCACCACATACACCCACTTTCCAATAACCTAAACCAGTAAGCCCCCCTCCCAACCCCATCCTGCCTGGGGAGACCCTCAATTTACTGCCCTTGCCAACCCACCAGAAATAGAAATAATAACCAACTACACACTCAAGCCTTCCCCATTCTCAACGCAGCAGTGATTACGACTACTGGTCTCGGAATCGCGGAGTGGAGCGGCGGAGGTTTGGGGGTTGTGGAGGATAAAGGGGGGGCGGGTAATTGAGGCATGTTCACAACGGAAGTAGATGAGTATTCGAAGGGCGGTGATGTTGTGATCCCATACTGACGGAGGGAGTGTATACAGGAGCAGACGGTAATATATGTCAGTGAATCCCGGATCTAACACTTTATGTTCGAGCGTGCTATTAGAGAAATTGAGGGATAGGCTTAGGATATGTGACCAACTTATTAAACCCCTGTTCCTAACCTCTGTCGAGATGCGCGCTCACATCGTCTCGTCCTTTCGTTCCTATTTACGAACTAACATATCTCTTGACAGGACAACATACTCATAACAACCCACACCCATCTCTATTACCCTAAAAACGCAACAACAGGATTTACCCACCTCACCCCTCCACATCCCCAACACAACCCCTACAGCTACCCCACCACCTCCTCTTCCCAACCCATCTACCCTACAAAACCTCCTTCCCCCATCCACCCACCCACAACCCCCATTTTAAAAAAACTCACCACCTCCCCCAACAACCCCAAACCCAAATCCACCAAAAGAAAAACCCAAAATCGCCATGCTATACCTCCCTCATATCAGTAACCACCCATCCCTCTTCCTAACCCTCTTCCTCCTTCTCCTCGCACTAACCTGCACGACAGCCCTCCTCTCCCCAGACCTCATCCACGCAATCGAACAATACCCCGTTACCTTCACCGTAGCAGCGGTAGCGGGTCTAGTTCTAGGTGTGGCGGTAATAAGGGGTGTGAGGGAGTTGAGGGAGGCGAAGAGGGTGGGGGAGTGGGAGGGGGAGGTGGGTGGGTTGGTGGGGCTTGTGGGGGGGGAGGAGGTGGTGGTGGATTTGGAGTCGCTTGTTGGGGATGAGAATGAGGTGGATTTGGAGTCGCTTGTTTGGGATGAGGAGGAGATGGGGGGGAGGGAGGGTTTGTGGTCGGGGTTTGTGATTTAGCGGGGTGGTGGGTGGGGAGGCGGGTATGTGTGGGATCGGAGGTCGCTTTTGGTTTCTTAGCTTACGGTCAGTTGGTAGAGTTTTGGAGAGTTTTAAAGTCTAAGGTTAAGTGGGAATGGCGGTGGGTGTCGGTTGTATGAACTAATATATACATAAGCTCACTTATTTTCGTCCCATAGCGCCCGGGTAGAGGGGAGATACTACATATCCCATCCTCCTCCCGGATTAAAGACCTCGATTCTCCCTTACAAGTGGATCTAAGCCTAGGATTCTTCTAGTGCTATGCCTTAACATTGACGCGTAGTAACCAAGACAGTCACATTACCACCACTAGGAACAAAAAGAGGGAAGTTAATTCAACCGTTCATTGACCGCGAATCTCCACAGTCCCTCCTCCTTCTCCAAAAAAAAAGTTAACCCCAAACATCAAGCCAACCGCGCAATCAAACCCACGGTGAAGCTATCTCACCTATTCCCTCCCCCCCAAAACGGGACTAGCAGGCCTCAGCACAACCCCCGGCCTCCTCTTCGTCGGAGCCAAAAGCACGATCACCAACTCTTCCTCCTTCTGCCTCTCGCCCCTGATATCCGAGGGCGAGGGTGAGTGGGCGTGGGCGTGGGTAGGGCCGAGGCGATGGAGGAATGTAGAGAGGCAGGATAGGATGCGCATGTATGTAGTTCCTTAGGAAGATTAGTGTTGAGATGGTGGTAAGAAGGGTGGTGTAGGGGTTGGGAAAAATGACATTGAAGGAGGAAGGGATGGGGAGGAGGGATATACTGGAGGAAGGGGGGTGGTGTGGGTGGTGTGTGGGTGATGTTGTTCGCTGTTAGGGTTTGTGAGGGATGTGGGGGCAAACAGGGGGCTGGACTGGACTGGGATGGACTGGATTGGACAGGTTTAAGGAGTGTGAGGGTAGCGAAAGGGGTGAGGGATATTTCATTGAGGATTTTGTGTAAATCCTGCATATCCTGCATCACCTGCGGTGAAGCGTTGTTCAGTGAGACTCCCCTTCATCACTTTTGGAAAGCTGCCTGAGTCTCAACGACATTGTGTTTCTTTAGAAGTAGACGGAAGGGACTCCGTCACAAGCTGAGAGAAGTCACTGTTCCCAAGCAAGACTCCCGACGTATATTCTTTCGTGCGTGATACAGTGGCCGAGCCCTTCATATCAACATGTAAAATTTAGAGTAATCTCGAACACATCTACAGTGGGATGCGGAAAGATTGTACATACATACACATCCGATTAACTGCGTTTTCATGCAACACCTTGACTGTTTAATAATTGTGGCAACACAATGAAATACGGAATCAAATAATTTACCTAGTAATTTATCACTTGGTCTATTTTACGTTGCTTTTCACAGCGTGTGGGTGGTGTGGTTGAGGTGAGAAGTTCACTGTGTTAACGTTAATATAGGAATAGTGTATTTGCGGCTATCTTACTGTCTTACCAACCTGTAAATTGGTGATTTACAGGTGTGTACACATTGTAGTTCTCAGCCCTGGGCAACTTTTTCGTGTTAGATTGGTAGTCGTGGTAGTATTATCGGTTTTCGGTGTGTACAGACTTTCCGCATGCTACTGTATTTGTTCGACAAATTGCCTGCCATTAGAACCTAAAGTTCGAGATAGATTAAGATTTTCACACTTGAATTAGTCGACTCAGAAATCGTGACAAGGTAGGAACATGAGGCGGAAATGTAAATGATTACATAAATTTCACTTAACCTTGCAGAATCTCCTGGCTATGAGGTAACGTAGGAAGCCAAAGACCAGTAGCCCCGCCGTGACTATAGAGCATTACACGTCAGCAACCCTTCCCCTAATAGAATCCAATGACAAGGAAAAACTAAAAATAACATACTCGACCAGAACCAACTCAGATTCTCGATTTTCTGCCCTGGAACTAAGACGTTCATCGGCAACACGATAATTCCTAGGACCGTCAAACGGCCAAGTATATCGGCTGTTTGTTCTTGGCGCTCGTTCATGCGAATGCTAACCTGGGCGAGATAGTTGGAGTGGCAACGGGATAGGATCCCAAAAATGAAAATCAGTGATGGCATCCCATATATCTCAACCCACACAAAACCCACGTCTCGTAATGACTCTAATTACTCGTTATCGTAACAATATGATCCTGAATATCACCCAGATACAGCCCAATTTCACTCCCCGGCGTGACTCCCCATTGCTCATTACACCGCTTAGCGAAACCTTTAATCACACCTGCCTTATTGCCCATTAATCGGTACAGCCCCGTGACTTTCTTCCTGCAATCTCCAACACGTCGAAGTATGTCACTACCAGCCGCAGCCTCGGATTTCGCATCACTGTTCTTCGAGGACTTCGGGTTTGGATCGGATGAGGTATGTAATTGCAAAGTCATCTCGTCAATATCATTGACTTCGTCCTCAATATTCTGTATCAAAGGCAGAAAAGCATCAGTGATATCATCAATGAGAGCATAGGAGATCCAGTCGCTCCTTAAGATAAGGTGATGTTTTGGCTGACGAATGCGTCTACGAAAATTTGCTGGATGAGGAGTCAAAGAAAAATGGAACTGCGAAAAAATAGTCAGCACAATTGTCTTTTAGGAAAGGATAGTTACTGGCGTACGCTGATTACTCCCTTCCTAAATATTACCACATACATGTTAACCGGCTCCAAGAAATGCTCGCTGTTCACGTCCTTTTCAAATGTCCGGTAACCGACAAAGTAGTAGTTTTGGAACAGCTCCGCCTTTCCCGCGCCTCCTGCATCATGATGTCTTCTGCGGTTAGCGGACGAATACAAAAGGCTTTAGATATGACTTTCATCTCCGCCTCTGTAGGAGAAAGCACATCCAACCAGAATGTCGAGCGAGGTCCGTAAACGTTTGGCATTGGTGAATTTTCCTGCTTTTTTCCATTCGGTGACATGGATTCAGGTGTCGTGACCAGTGGCTGATTAGCCTACTGTAAAGGAGTTTCGGGTATTGGTATTCAAGTCACCAGCACTTGCACAATACTGTTGCTTTGCTAGAGGGTCTTCTTGGCGCCGCTGCTCCCCCTCATCGTCTGGCGAGACATCTCTCAATACAAGAGGATCTGGCAAGAACAGTTCCCCGAAAGTTTGTCCTGGTTGAAGTAACTTTGAGATCGATTGACTATGGATAGTGCCAGTAAACTCCTTATTGAAATAAGTAAATCGGTATGGCACATCGTCCTCCACTCTAGGCCACCCACGCACGCGACTGGGCCGCAGTCTTCCGCCCATAAGTACTGGTTCACTAACCCCCTCCGCCTGGGTGCCTTCGTTTCGCTGCCACTTTTCGATTCTGCTCCACTCTTCGAGTACTTCAAGGTCCGGCCATCTTCTAGGTCTCCTTCTTCATCCAGGAACATAGAACGGATCGCCCTGTGGCGGAAGCTGTGATTCGTCTCCTGCGATTTCGGGCATACCATCAACTGGGAAACAGACATCCTTCTCAGCTAAAGGATGCTGACGGTCGCCTCTTTCTTCGCCGGTAGACGATGTAGGGGTCAAATCACCAAAATATGGATCCCTTGCAGCTTCTCTAGTCATGTCAATAACGACAGACCCGTGCCCCCGCCTTCTCTCCGGAGATCGCCGTGGGGGGGGAACCCTCTTCGAGTATGACATCATTGAAACCCGTTGGTTGATGCAGTTCCAATTTTGGGTTTCCTAGAACTGATGGCGGATAATTGACATTATACCCCCTTTGCACCTGCCCTTGCTCTTTCCAAGAGTTCTGTATCGTCGAGGGCAACGGCCCAGGGTGTTGCCGAGCAGGCATGGACTGCTGGTGTCTGCGCCATAGGGAAGAGTCAGTACTACAACTGCCATGTCCCTTTATTTAGGACGGGTGGTCCGCATGTCCCCGAACCTATGGTCCAAGAGCGCACTGCTTTCAATGCTTGTGGTACTCATGCCAGCCCCCGTACCCGACGATTGACTCAACCGGTAGAAGTTCGACTGAGTGGAGGCGAGGTTTGGAACTGCGAGCAGATTAGCGCCTGGATCTGCAGCACCTGCCAGGTGATGGTCTGCATCTGTGACATCTAGAGATGCAGCAGACGACTGGCGGCAGTGGCGTCTCTCCTTGTTGTGGTTCTCCTTCCTCGAGCTCCCGCTCTCGGTGTCTGGCTGTGGCTGATTTGGCGCAGCGGGCCGAGATTCGCTGGCGGAATAGACCGCATTATCACGAGCGAGCGGTGAAGCCATTGGAGGTAGGGTACGGAGATCAGGGCCCTGCGTGATGAATTGAAATTTCACCGAGCAATAGATATGTGGGGTGCAGTTGCCGCGCTTTACTAGCACTCGACGGGGACAGCTACGCAGAGTGGTCTTCTGCAGGCTGTGGGAGACCAACAGTGTCGATGATCCGGTAGAGCAACACTTCGCAGCAAAAGCAATGCGTTGCATCCCACTCGTCGAGCGGGATGTCTCAACGCCACGCACGCCCCGCTCATCGAGTGCACGCACGACACGCGCGTCTACAATCTGCAACAATGTAAAAGATCAATCTCGGTGAGTTTCGGCTATTCTACTGTGGTGAAAAGAGATTCGTGGACTTGAGATGTATATTTGGAAAAATATTTTTTCATTCATTACTGTGTGAGCGAGACTCATATACCGTCCATGAGCGAGGCTTTTGCTCAGCGCATGAGCAATATGCTTTGCGAGGCCTCTCATCGAGTGGGATTCTCGCTTTGCGAAGTGAGCGCCCCACTCATCAAGTAGTTGGTGTTGTGCAGAGTATATATTTCAGCTTCTACTGTAAACCGCGATTACAGAAAGTCTACTAGGAGATGGTTCGTATCTATCCCCCACTAGTGAGCAATAATACCCTCTGATTGACAGTGAGATTAGCAGCTCTCGACTATTGGCCTGGCTGTGCCACAGTGTCTACTCTCTCAAAGTTTCGAACGCCTCAATGGTGACCATCATGTACTGGCATGCTTATTGCAATAGGTCTCCCGAACGTGATTCCTGCATTTCACGGGTTGGAGAGGATACAGCAGACGGTATGACTTTCCTAGACGGCGTTGCGGGGCCTCCTGTATATCCTAGGCGTAGTGTTCAGGACCAGTCACCAAGATCGCCACTTTGCCAACAGTATTGGCGCTTGCCAACGATACCAGTTTTGTCACGATCCGGACCATACGTCAAGAACACCGTCTGCCGCCCGACAAAGTAAATGCACCAATTGTTCGCCCCAAACTGGGAGAGAGTGTGCCCTGATTTGCCATTCTTTTTAACAATGATTAATTCTTCCAGATTGCTGGTCTTCCAAATAAAATAGGCTAGTTGCATGCTCCATTAAGAATCAAATCCAAGGAAAGACTACGAAGTCCCATCAGGATTTCGTAGTATGGCCAGTGGGCTTTCTAGCGTTTCAATTTCATAGGTTGCTAAGCTAGCCGTGATTGATGTTCTCGTGAATAGCGTTCGAGTTCTCTTTTCCCCTGCAGGCATGTTTTGGGTTGGGGTTCTGGCAAGGAGCATCAAGTCGCTATGAATTAGTGACCAACTTAACTAGAGCTAAGCGGAATTTAGGTGGGCTGAGGTACTTATGCCTGACCCCTTGACGAATGGCCCGGACCATGACAAAATTGGCGCCATTGGACAAGTTGCTCATACCATTCGCCAAGTAGCCATACCGTTTGCAAAGTCGCGATCTTGACGACTAGTCTAGAACAGACACACCTATAACGAATCAATCCAAAGTAATAAACCCAAGATTGAAATTGCATTGACTCCCTGTATTTTGCTTATCGAAAGAGAAACTGTTCTATCGATGACCGACAACGAAAACATGAACAGTTTATCCACCGAGGACACCCGTCTAGAAAGCAAAACCTGATCTAATTGATAGCCCTCATCGTCATCTCGACCCTAGCCCCCATACCATCAGCCCACCACCCAACAAACCAAGCCCAAAAAAGAACAGGACGGAGCAACTCACACGGCAAAAGTCCCCGCACTGACCGGCATAGCCCTCAAAAGCGTCGGCCCAATCCCCCTCCAAAACCCCCTAATCCCCTCCGCCCTCCACGTCTGCCTAAAACAATCCCTCATACTACGATACCTCATCCCGTCACCAAACCCATCACTCTGCATCCGACTCTTAACGACATCAAACGGATAACTCGCCAACCAAAGCACCTCCCCCGCACACCCTCCATAAAACGCGACTTTCCAACTCGGGACCTCCTTTCTGGTGATGGAGTTGCGTCGCGCGTCGGCGTTCATGAGGTATTCGAAAGTTAGGAACCAGACGCCGTAGGCTTGGGCTTCGCGGAGTATGGTGACTGCTTCTCCGCGATAGAGGCCGCGGAGGATGCCGGAGTGGGTGGTGAGTTTTCGGATGCAGTCGAGGGGGCCGGTGTACAGTCGGGCTGCGCCGTGGGGTTGGGTTTGTAGGCGGATGCGGACGTGTTCGATGGGTCCGGAGATGGTGCTGTTGGCGATTCCGGCGAAGGCGCCGGCGAGGTAGTATTGCGTGTATGTGAGGGAGGGGTTGAGGGGGTGGTGGTGGATGTTGTAGGTTTCGAGGCGGCGGCGGGCGGCGTGGAAGGCGCCGAATTGGATGGAGACCTAGAGGGGGGAGGGAGGGGGGGAAGTTTAGGATATTTGAAAGGGAGGTATAACGTAGATTTGGGGCTGCCGGCAGGTGTTGGATGGGAAGAAGGGGCTCGTGTGTAACTTAGGAAGGAAGGCGGGAAAGGATACAGAAATCCTTCGGATATAATGACGAAGGAAAACGGGCAATCAAACACGAAAACATATTAAAACTCCCCACTTACACAAGCCCCAATCCCAATCAACGGCGTCAACGTCCCCTAGCACCCAAAAGACGTCAGCATGTCTCTCTCATCACTCAATCCCCCTCCCAAGCTCCCGAGCTCGACCTCCCCTCGCCACCGCTACCCCCAGCAAACCCACACGAAAAGAACCAACTCCACAAACCTTATAAAAAGCCAAAGCCCCCTCATTCCTCAAGATCCTCTGCGCGCAGTCCAGCGCACCAGAGTACTCTGGCGACGTCTGGAGACGCACTTTCACGATATCTGCCAAGGGGAGAGTCAATTGACGTCACGATAGAAGGCGAGGTCTGGGATGGGAGAGGGGGTGAAGACTTACCAAACGGCTGGCCTTGAACCGAAGGACAGATATATCAGTTCCTACTCCCCATCCAGAAGAAACAGAAGAACCATAACCAGAAAACATGCCCGAACCACCACCGAAACCCCCAGTCACATCAACACCCTCCATCTCCACACAATAGCACGTGAGCTCCAAGCACCAACTCCAACAACACAGAAAAGCAAACCGCCGCACAAACAAACCAAACATCCACCCCTCCAACCGCACACCCGCCCACCAAAAAAAAAAAGAGAACTAACTAACCAATAAGCACCTGCGCCACCCCCCCCGCCGCCCCAGCGAACAGATCTTTCAGCATCCGCACCATGCCTCCGCCTGGATGTCCTTCTTCTAGCTCCGCCATCTCTCTCTTTTTACCTAGGTCTCACGAACACAATCGCGCCAAACCAAGTCCGGAGATACGAGGGAACTTGGACAGAGTCGTTCAATTGAGTTAAGAATGTGAATACCGTCTGCGCCGGGTCTCCGAGTCAGTTGGTCAGTTCAGTGGGGCGAGCCGAATAAGCGGGATGGTGGATAATGGCGGAACTGGACAAGCGAGCGAGCGAGGATCGCGAATTTGCGGGCCTACGGATAACACACCGGACAACATACATACATAGGCACTTCTGGGAGTTCGTGTTGCAGCGGGCGAGAAAAGCGAACGTTTCGATAAAGTAAAGTGTAAAGTTCAATCGAATGACTCAGCCGATAATAGTTTTCTTTCGTTTCTAGGAATGTTCTCCGTGTGGCCAGCTTTAAAAGCTGCACTACCGTAAGGTACCGCACACCCAAAAAAAAAAAAAGTTAAATCGTGATCTTAGCCTAAATTCTCGATACTTGGGTTCTAGCTCCAGTTGACGATCCGATATCGCATCCCGCACCAGTTAATACACATTTACTTCCACACACACTTCGCCAAACCACGGAAACAGCAGTACCTATCTCGCAGATAACCCCCACCTCTATTATCTATTAACCTCAATGTTTTACAAGCAATAAATAGCAGTAGCAGCAGCAGTAGCAGCAGTAGGTAGCCAGCGGTGGTATTACCGATCTCCCCACCTATCATAAAAAAAGCCCAGAAACTAACAATAAAAAATACCCTCAATCCACATCCTACTCCCCAGTAAAAGAAAGAAAAAAAACTAGCTCCAAACGCTCGCTATGCTCCAGACGAAAATGTCTATCAGAACCAAAACCAGGCTGACGACGAAGACCCGCAGGAAGAATCGCCCCGAGTGACGCCAAATGAATAAGGGGCGAGGAAATGGCCTGACTGTTGCCCAACAGTCTGGGGAAAAGCGGCCACAAAGCGCTGGGGAAAAGATGTGTTCCTTTGCTTGCTGGGAGTGTGTGGATGTCGGACCATAAAATTAGGAGCTAAAGAGACAAACGTTCAACTGCCGCAAGAGAGGGTTGAGAGAAGCGTTGAGATATTTTCAGCCGCATGCCCATGGTACAAACTAGGAGGAGGATCAAAATGTAATACAGAATGTGAACCCAGTAGAGAGATAAAAATTGAGGCTTGATACTTCCTTAGTCCTCAGGAAAAGCTCCCGGGGGTTGAGGGTGGACCTCTTCGACCGGCTCGGGAGTTGGCTCAGGAGTTGGCTCAGGAGTTGGCTCAAAGGTTAGCTCGGAACTTGGCTCGGAACTTGGCTCGGAGGTTTGCGACTGACTGCTCTGCTGGTCACTAGCACTATCGACCGACGCAACAGATGCTAACTTGTATTTCTCCTGCCACTTCTCCTTGAGAACTTGATAGATAAAGTCCAGTTGAGCCTCGCTCTGCACCATCGTCATCCGCTGTTCCCGCAATTTGTTTACCGTGTCGAATACTACGTCGGTATTGGGGTCTGCGACGACTGCGGCTTCGATGGAGCCATCTTCCAGTTCTTGCAGGAGGTGGTCAAGCGTGATGAAGGTCCCCGACCGGCCTACACCGGCGCTACAGTGAACAATCCTCGGATTTTCTGGCTTCGTGTTCACTCTCTCGGAGAGTTTGATAAGTTCGAGTAATGCAGTGCGGTTCTCGCCTTCCGGGACGCTAAAATCCGGCCACCCAGAAAAGAGAAGATGCCACACAGTCTTCTCCTCTTCGCCCACGGTGAGAGTCAATTTCCGTACCGTAGACAGGGATGCGACATCTTGTGTAACCGATACGAGCTTGACAGTAGCCTTGAAGCCGTCGCTGAACTCATCTTCATCGTTGACAGTCAGTTCGTTGTTCGTCTCCAGCTCCTCGGGAAAGTATTGGAAGCATTTATCCCGTCCCGCCTCCCAGGTCTGTGTAAGCATCACAATCACAGCTGGGTCTGCGGTCTCGTGCCATATCATACGCCATATGTGGCTGAACTGGCCTTCTTTCGGTCCCTAAGACAGATAACGTAATCAGTTTCGTATGCAATCAGTGCGCCACTCGGGAAGAACATCGGTGCGTACCTGAGTGGCTATGTATCTCCTGTCATTTCCCGGTTTTGTACTATGCAAGATTATCGGCGAGGCGTTAATATAATCGCAATGGTCTAGCGGGACGCGGAGGTGTATCCGATTGTTCGCCCAAGGGTGAACATTCAGATATCTATTACGAGCTTTCGTGTCGGGAGTATTCTCCACCGCCCATGGGCCGTTCGGATCTGGATCTTGGATGCCTTTAAGAAGACGCGTGCGTTGTATCCACTCAAGTTCCGTAAACTTTTCAGAGATTTCTAGAGGTTGTGATAGCGAGAAACGGGTTAGCTGCAGCTCTTACCCCCTCTCGTTCGGCACACACGCCAAGAGCGACCCGAGATGCATGAGAATTCTTATTGATCGTAACGAACCTTGTCTTGCCTGCCGCAAGAATGCAGGTACGTGTAGCGCGTCAGCAGTGTCTTCCATTTGCTCCTCCGAAGCCTTTCGTGCTGATTGTGACGAGTTAGAGCGGCGGCTATCAGTCGACCGGGAACGCCTTGACAGCGAACTGCCTGGTCGTTTAATCGATAGAGACGCTGTCATATCCTTGAGTTTAGCTGCAGCCCGTTGCCGCCGGGATGTGAGAAGGGGATTCAGTTTGAATGGAGTAGTGCCCCGAGCGAGAAGCGGGACAAGAATATGTGACAGCGCTCTATTCCTCAATTCGGAGGTGGAGGGGTTGTTTTTGCGGTGATTTGCGGTCGCAAGGCGATCAGCTTGTGACGCTTTGGCCAGGGGTGTCTCGAGCCAAAAAGAGAGGGATCGACCGGACGGGCGCCAGAAAAGGCTATATGCTGGGATATTAAGTAGAGTTGTGTAAAGTGTGTAGGACAGTGAATGGGACTGTGCGTCTTTTAAAGTGCACACGCCAAAATGAATTGCTAGAAGACGGTGATTTGTCGATCGGTCAGCCTTGGTGACGATCAGGTGAGAATGTTGGAATCATGTATGGGCGCAAGGAGTAGAAGTAGGGAGGCCAGAGTGAATTGGGGGCTCTGCGCTAACATGGAAAGCAGTGCTCGCTTCCGGCATATCGGAAAGCAGTGGAGGGTGGTGACTTCAACAAACTCGGTGAATCGTGAAAAGTCATTCACTCGCCTACGCCGTACAACATCATCGACACAGGAATTTTCCGCAGTGCGCGGATTTTGTGCTTACTCATCAGCCAAATGTAACATGGCGATGTGGCTTCGAGTCTTCGAGGTTTGTCGAGATGATTCCCGACCTAACGCTATCTTTCATGAATAGATTCTTAAGCTAACATCACTGTCTTCGGAGTTGTAGGCCTGGTTAACGATTCGAGTAAGGCCACTCCTACACTCTTCTTGGAATGAGATGTCATAAAGGGATACAAGGGGCTGATTCTGGTATCCAAACAGCTCCTACGAAGTCCTCTTTTTCACCGAGCCGTTCAGAGAGTCCACAGAAAGGTACAGGATGTCAGGCATGGCAAGGACCCGTCAGAAATGGGTGGTACGAACATAGAGAGTGAGTAGCCCCTCTGCATTTGATCCATGTTCAACACTTGGTCTGCTCCAGCGTACATGCTGATAAGATACGACTCTAGAGCCGGGCGGTGAATCTGATGTCAAAAAGTTCTTCCAATTCTACATTGATGAACTCAAAGGACAGTTTCGGGGCGGACCACCGAGAAAGTAACTTACAACAACAGAACGGAGGATTGAAAATATAATATTTTGCATGCAGCGGGAATCTGAAACCGGGGCGTGGCGGCGTTTTGGGACATTTTGTGACCTGTCCCGATCATTTTCTCCCAACGTGTATATCAAATGCTATGACTCTCTATCTCTCCGACACTTGGATATCCACGAACATGTCAATATCGCAAACACCGGACACTAAATTGGGCTTTCTTGACGGATTTCTATGTCATTTAGCTCTCATTCCGTCCGCAGAAGGATTTTCCCCAGGCATTGTCTCCAGTTCAACTCATATTCGCTTTTGGACTGGTCCGCCTCATTTAGAAGATTGATATACAATCTTGGAGTATACATCCAATACAAAACCGTTCCAACTGGCATTTCGGACATCTCTGCAAGGGTGACGTGGATTACTAATCGGCCTGCAGCAATGACATCCGAATCAGGGGACTTTGCCGGAACACTCAAGAAAGACGTCATGGAATTAGCAAGTATCCCATATCCTTTCCGCGGTTCGCCTTCATGCCGCTCGAACGTTCCAACACCACCACCCCTAATCGCAGCAAACTAATCTACGCTCTCATTACTTCAGTCAACCATGTCCACAGCAATTGTCACAAACGCAACAGGTACTTCCTCATTATACGTGCATTGGGCCTAATCAATTCACGTTTTGATACTGACATCCTCCCCACGCAAGAATCCTTGGCCGCGAGATCGTCTCCGCCTTTGGGAAGGAGCCTCAGAAATGGAAAACGGTCCACGCTCTATCCCGCAGCCAAAAGGAAGCCTTTCCTTCAAACGTCAAGCACGACAATGTCGACCTCACATCCAATGCTCAAGAGCTCGCGAAACAGCTCAAGGGGTTGAGGGGGAGTATCTTTTCTCTGCAGCCTATCTGCAGAAGGATACGGAGCAGGAGAATTAGGACGCAAATGGTCCATTGTCAAACATGTGTTCACAGTCACATATCGACACTGTGTTCGTAGTAAGGTGGTACGGTTGCTGATATCAAGCAGGAGCCATGCCCAAGAACTTCCTTGAGGCTCTAACTATCACCGGCGCTAAGAAGAAGCTCAAGAGGGTCATTCTGAAGACCAGCGCAAAGCAATACGGCGTGCCTTGGGACTGGCAAAGAATCCCATGGAGGGGTCAGACCCATGGGTCGAAGGCAAAGACAGGCCGCCGAATTTCTATTATAACCAGCAGAATGTCCTCAAAGAACCCTCGAAAGGAAAGGGATGGGACTGAGTCGTGACCTATCCTAATGATGTTATCGGATAAGCTAAAGGTACGGTAAAGCCGTCGTGACTTCTAGAGCCATATACTACCGAATCACCCACACTATACTTACCGATGAGCACGCAGGCAACTTTATGAACATCTCCACAGCCATCGCTCTCTACTCCACCATCTGCCGCGAGCTCAATGAGCCGTTCCTGTACCCCAGAAGCCAACGCTTTTACCTAGGATTCGACACTTTCACCTCCAGCCACCTCCACGCCGACTTCAACCTCTGGGCTGCCATAGAACCCAAATGCTCTAACCAAGGCTTCAACGTCGTAAACGGCGGCGTCCATTCTTGGCAAGTTCTCTGGCCCAAAGCTGCGGCTTACTTCAGCTGCAACATCCCCGCGGATCAGTTTTTCATCAAGTCTCCTTTCGAATCGCGCAGGGAGCTTAGTCCCAATCTGCCGTTGGCTGATTTCGCTGCTCAATCTGGACTCGTGGGGCATGTTCCCATAGGCGCCGTAGAGCAACACATCGATCTGACTAAGTGGTCTAAAGATCCTAAAGTTGTCGATGCTTGGAAGAAAGTCCAACAGAGAGAGAACCTAGACCCGCAAGTCTGGGAAAAGGCTACGTGGTCGTTTTTGGGCCTCGTATTGGGGAGGAATTATGATATTGTAATTAACATGACTAAGGCCCGGAATCTGGGGTGGACGGGGTATGTAGACACGTGGGAGGTGTCTGAGGATGTATTTAAGGAGTTGGAGGAGGGGAAGGTTGTTCCTCCTCAGAAGACGAAGAAGTAATGCAAAAATGAGCTTGGATAGGCAAAATTTCTCCAAATACTAGTTAACATCGAATACGGTTCAATATACTGTGCCACCCGCGCAAACGTCCATCGTATTGTACAAATTTATACTCAGGACACTCATTCCACTCTATATATCGTACATATTCTACCCCGCCAGTTGTCGGTCTTATGAAAAACCTTGGCTCGTTCACTCCTCAAGGGTTTTTCCCCTCTAACGCAGTCGCTTTCCGCTTTTTCTGCCCTTCCTCACCTGCTCTCCCCAAGACACCAGCAATGAGCTGAACACATCGAAGACTGTGAAACATACCCATTAGCGCACCCCAGGAAAATCTCCACGGTATGGACTAGAAACATACCTGTCATCGTTTGCCGGAATCGGATACGTGACCCACGTCGGATTCGCATCTGTATCAATAATCCCAATCGTCGGGACATTATTCATCCCACACTCATGCAAGAGGACATAATTCTCCAACGGATTCAAGCAAACAACCAGATCCGGCTTCAGCGTTGGCCGATCAATCAACGCATCCTCGAACCCTGGAAGCTCGTTGTCCAAATCATCAACAACCTTCATCTTGCACTTTCCTAATATCTGTGGTCCGTTCGTGATGCTCCCGGGTATCCATCGCTCGAAAAGATGACATCCTTCAGCTAGTTTCGCTGCGTTAACGACGGCTCGGTCTTGTCCTTCTCGTGTTCCGACGAAGAGGACGAGGCCTCCGCGTTCGCAGACGGCCTGGACGATTTTACAGGCCCGGCGTAAGTGTGCGGCTGTGACGTCGAGGGAGATTATGTGGATACCTTCACGGATTCCAAAGATGTAGCGTTGGTTTTGAGGGTTCCAGTGGGACGTAGAGTGGCCGAGGTGGGCTTGAGAAGCGAGAAGAAGTTCGAGGGTTATGTCTTTTGGGGGAGGTGGGTTGGTGAGAACGACGTGTGGCTGGTAGTGCGATCCTACCACTGAGCCTAAGTATGCGGTGTTTGCCTCTGGTCGGTTTGGTAAGTTAGTAGAAGGTCAATTGGTAGAGAGAGGAGGGAATGAACGAACGTTGTTTTTTGAATATGTGGTATGCGTCCCTAGTGGAGAGTTCACCCGATGATGCAACTTCTCCTCCTGGAGGAGCGATTGGCTTGTTGGTCTCGCTTTGTAGATAGGTTTCTATCGAGTGGATTTCTTTCATGTTATTATCAAGGGCCGATTCGATTTTCTCGATCTCTGTATTGAGACATCGAGTCCATGAACGCGAGATTGGGGTAGCGAAGGCTCTCCGGCCTAATTCCGGGGTACTGTCAGCGTATATCCATATTTATGTACCCGCGGTCGCATACCTTGCCGAACTATTGCTTGTCTTAATATCATGAATAAGATGGTCTGCCTCTAATAATTGTCCTTCGTAGCAGCAGAGACAAAGGTGAGGATTTTAGCTCGCGAAAGAGGGCTAGCGCAGAGTCTTGGCATGCATATGCGGCTCTGCGAACTTTTTTAATTGTGGACGCACATCTTGGACTGTACCAACTCTAATATCATACAAAATGCCGAAAGAGCATAAGAGACGTGGACGAAGGGAGGGGAAGAAAGACGAGAAGAAACGAAAGAGAAAGGAGGAGGCTGAAGCAAAAGAGGAGTCAAAAAGGCAGAGATTCGGGGATGGAAACGATCTTGTGCCGTTCCTAGGATACCTAAAGAGAGAAGATGCAGAGCCGGAGGGCGAAGTCCAGACAGCGCGAGAAATACCTTTCTATGGACTGCTAGATGAGCACGAGCAGGAATACTTCAAGCGGGCTGATGAGATGCTGGAATTGAACCAATTCGCTGATGCTGAAGGTAAAGCTTCGACTTGTGCGCAAAGTAAAGTGCATTGCGGCTAATGCTTTCACAGAACGCAAGATCTTCCTTGAAAATGTTTACAAGGAAGCAGACGGCAAGGAATTAAAAATTGCTAATAGTCAATCTTGTTCAAGACTCATGGAGAGGTTAATCCTTCTATCAACGCCAACACAGCTGAAGAATCTATTCCAAAAGTTCAGTGGCCAGTAGGTGTCCCTCAACTCTACATATAAATACAGCAAACTTAACCTTTTCAGCTTCTTAAACTTGGTTCAGCACCGGTTTGCCTCGCACTGCTGTGAAACATTATTTCTACATGCCGCACCGGTAGTCACGCAAGAATTGACAGCTACACTCGAAGAACACCAGACAGAGGCAGGTGATGAGCTATATGTCTCTATGGAGAACTTATTCCTCTTCACCCTGAACGAGCTTGAAGGGAACATGGGTTATCTCATGACCGATCGCTTTGCGTCACACGTCTTACGAGTACTTCTTACTATTTTCTCGGGCCAGCCTCTAGCAAACGCCTCAACTAGCTCTCTCTTGAGAAGCAAGAAGAAGGAAAAGGTTGGTGTGGCGGGCTTCGAGCCTCAAGTAGGCGAACTCAGTTTAGAGAAACGACAAGTCCCAGAAGTTTTCCAGACCGTTATCGATAAGGTGATTACGGAGACGGTCTCAGGCCTGGATACTACTTATCTACGTTCTTTGGCGACGCACCCTACAGGAAATCCAGTCTTACAACTTCTCCTGGAGCTTGAATTGTCCAGGCCTGGTAAAGGCCGAGAAAAGGAGAATTCGATTTTAAGAAAGTTGCTACCCGACGATCCTCCTGCTGAAGGGACTGAAAGTGCGTCCTTCGTAAACGGGCTTCTGTACGACCCCATCGGATCACGACTGTTGGAAGCTATTCTGAAGCACGCGCCAGGGAAAACCTTCAAAATGCTTTATCGAAATCTTCTTAAGGAAAGACTTGGTAGCCTGGCAAGAAACGAGACCGCAGGATTTGTTGTGATAAAGGCATTAGAGAGGCTGAGTAAACAGGATCTTGAGGAAGCTGTGCAATTGGTTCTACCACAAATTGGTGGTCTTGTTGAGCGGTCAAGAACTGTAGTCATTAAGGCTCTGATCGAGCGTTGTGCTGCCAGAGGCGTCGACACTTCGGAGATTGCAAAAGTAAGCCCATTCTGATTGCCGCAGTAGCCGGATATTCTAACCGTAAACAGATCCTTAGCAGCTCTTACGGCAAAAATGCGTCAACAAGACTCCCGAGAATGTTGAAAATTGATTTAGACAAATCTCGAGAGGTTGGCGGTAGCGAAGAACGTTTGCAGAAAATAAGCCCCGAGCAATTACACGGATCCCTTCTTGCCCAATCGATGGCGGCCGTGCCCGGACCCCTTAGTGAGCTGATATTTGAGAGCCTCCTTGCATTACATCGCGAGACTTTAGTTGCAGCAGCTGAGAGCCCGGCCGCGTCTCGGGTTCTACAAGCGGCACTAACTTCCACCACGTCGACTGCACAATTCAGGCGTAAAGTAACCAACTCCTTATTCGGCGATATAGGCCGATTAGCTACTGACACAATCGCCTCTCATGTCGTTGATGCTCTTTGGGTGGCAACAGCAGGATTAGAGCACTACAAAGAGAGGATTGCAGCCGAGTTACTTAACAATGAGACAGCTATGAGGGAATCGTATGTAGGGAGAGCTGTATGGAGGAATTGGATGATGGACTTGTTCAAGCAGAGAAAGACCGACTGGATCGCAAAGGCAAAGGCTGGCGAAGGACGGACGGGTAGTGTTGGGAATACGTCAATAGCGAATATTTGTGCCAAGAAAACTGCAATTGAGCTTGCACGACAGAAGTTTGCGGCTGGAAAGTTGGGAAGAGAGAAATCAGGCACCAAACACGGGGCTCTCACTGGCACCAACAGCATTGTGGAGAAGACGCAGCAGCGATAATGCGGACCTCTGGGGTCTTTGTTGCTATTGGAGGTTCGACCCTGGGCACTTAATGATATGGTCGTGTAACCTCAGATTGGTCGAAAATCCTCCGAATGATGGCGCAATCCCAAATTTCACTAGGGACATCTTGAACCGAGCTTCAGAACCTTGTGGTACTCGTACTCTGAAATTTGAAAGCAATCGCAAAATGACTATGAATGGCGCAAATGGTAACAATCCGCATAGCAGTGATCAGAGAACCTCACCGCGTCGCGCAGAGGAGGTCGAGGAGGTCGGTGTATATTTGTTGCATGCTCACGCTGAATTGCCTAAAGTACCTGTGCAGTGATAGGCACTGCAAAAGCCGAAATCGGTTTGTTCTGAAGTGACCCGAGCTGACGGCTACTCGATGTGCGCTTGCTGATACGTTCGAGACGACGACAACGCAAGGGAATCAAAACTTCTTCATACTCGTTTTTCCCGTGCAACACCGCTTGCATTTTTGTCATGACTATGACTCGTTTGTTGACATCGGCTGCATCATGCTGATCAGCCGACGGTTTCATGCAGTTACTTCATGCTGTGCAACAGCTCCTCATTCCATTTATTCGTGCTGCCGACGAAAACGCTAGTATAGAAGATGCGGGCGCGTTCAAGGGCGAAGGATCGCGCACTACTCTTGTTGAACCACATCCTCCACAGAAACTTCTGCAGCTGCTGAACGTACGACTCCCCGATGTGGGACAGGGTCGGGCCGGCCTCCTTGAGATACTGCAGCTGCTGTTACGCTATTCCGTCAATACATGGGATCAGGTTCGGATTACCGAATTCGAGTGGTCAAGGATTACTCAAACTAACATGCGAACCATTTAGGGATTTCTAGACAAGCTGTATGCGTCAACAAACGCTGTATGATATTGACCTGATTCTAATTAGGAAGTTTTAGCTGATTAGTCTGTCTCACAGGTTGGAGTTGCTTCAGAGCTCATTCTCTCCGTTCTGAATACAAACGTATGTTGGATTCATGGTTGTTGGTCAATCATCGATGACGAGAGTACTAACAGCACACTCCAGCTTCATGTCTATCAGGTATCTCCAGCACTCACAATTATAGAGAAAGCCACCGGTGCACAATTGGCCGCCCTCTTCGGTTTCAAAGGCCCACATGCAGGGGGGATCAGCCAACAAGGTGGCTCTGCATCCAACACGACGTCGATTGTCATAGCTCGCAACACGCTGTTCCCGCAGACGAAAACTGACGGCAATGGCTCTCGAAAATTCGTTCTTTTCACCAGCGTACATGGCCACTACTCCTTGGAAAAGGCGGCCATTATGTGTGGGTTCGGCAGTCGCAATGTGCTGTCAATTCCAGTCGATGAATCCGGCCGTATGGAGCCTACAGCGCTCGAAAAAGCCGTCGTGAAAGCCAAGGAAGAAGAGTTTACCCCCTTCTACGTAAACGCAACTGCGGGGACGACGGTTCTAGGCTCCTATGATCCATTTGATGCTATCGCTGACGTGTGCCAGAGGCATAAATTGTGGATGCACGTTGACGGCAGCTGGGGCGGCTCTGCAATCTTTTCCGAAAACCAGAGAAGGAAACTACAAGGCGTAGAGAGAGCCAACAGCCTGGCACACAACCCGCATAAAATGCTAGGAGCCCCGCTTACTTGCAGTTTTCTATTGGGACCTGACTTGAGAATATTCCACGCTGCGAACACTTTGAAGGCTGGATAGTAAGAACTCCGATCTCCCGGACTTATGCGCCTTCCCATTGGCTGATAAGCAAGGCAGTTTATTCCACGACAGAGAGGATGAAGATGAGGTGTGGGACCTAGCTGACTTGACGCTTCAGTGTGGAAGGAGGGGGGATAGCCTCAAGCTGGCCTTAGGATGGATTTACTACGGAAAAGACGGCTATCAAAGTCAGTTTCCTGCATCGTCTAAAATTGCCTCCGAACATGGGGATTGGTTCCCTAATAGATAATTATTGGTCTTTAGAACAAATCGACCACGCTTTTGAGATAGCCGAATATCTAGCTAGGTTAGTAGATACATCCGCCCATCTGCGGCTCGTGTCGACCAACCCACCTCCTTGCCTGCAAGTCTGCTTTTACCACACACCGAATGGGGGGATCTCGAGGATCCCTGCAGAGTAGGTTTCCCGCATACCGGCTCGTGCAGTCGACCCTGACATGTCCTTAGAAATACCAGGAGAACAACCTTAATAACGCAGAAACTTGTCAAAGCGGGATTTATGATAGACTATGCGCCGGACGAGGGTCTAGGCAGTTTCTTTCGGGTAGTGATAAATTCTCAGACCAAGGAAGAGACGATGGACAAGCTAGTGAAGGCAATCCTAGAGGCTGGACGAGACTTGTAAAATGTATAGAAGTTGGAGAGGGTGTCTGCACACCCTAGTGCGTTGGATAATTCGTGTTCCGCTCTATTTTCACTGCCCGAGGTTATGCACACTCACGAATCCATGCTTTGAGTCGTTGTCATTGACTCCATTCGATATTTCTCAGCCCAGCCAGTGCAGTTTGGATGAATTTAAAATTCTCGGGCTAGAAGTAGGGTTGCTCAAACAATTCCTGTGCGTAAATACGAATGGTAGATTTTACACAATTTATTTGATTCGTACCCGACTGCATACAATCTATTGTTGTTGTGCGCACACCACCATTTTGAAGCAAGAGCATCCCTGTCACGCTTGTCCCCACGCGCTCCATAATATCCCCCGAAGCACTGAACTTGGAACAAGCGACCGCTGTCATTCCTCAACAGGACAAGATCCCGCTCAGCATCCTGGCACGATAAGACATTGGGGTATCCCCTCACGGACGTTGCAGATGAGTGTCCTCATTCATGATCTGGTATTGACGGTTAGTCACGGTTCTGGTTCTTGAGGGCATCAACTTTTAGCAAGTCGTCGCGAAACAGGGTAGGTTTTGAGGCTCCTGGAGCTTCAACCACTAGCCTCCCAGAATCACGGCACCCACCAAACCTATCGTCTCTACATCAATCAAATATCAATTAGCAGGTCGCTAGGCTTGGGGCAATCCATCGTCAATGACTCTGCAAGCCGCATTCAGGTCAGAGTATAACGGCAACAATCGTGGTCGGTAGTGGTGTGTCGTCCACGTTCCAGCATGGAGTCAGAAGTCGCAGACATGGCGGCTTTCTTTGGGACCCAGTACAATACATCGACCGAAGGGTCTATGCCTTCGATTACGGCAGTCGATACGATGCCTCCAATGCATGTGGGCATGATGGGTGGCGGCAGCACCATAGATGAGATCATAATGCAGAATAGCAAGGAGATGGAACGAAGGAGGAGTGTGCAAGAGCAATTGTTCGCGACAGACCCTTCTAGAGGAGTATCCGAGTTGAGGCGCGATTCGGTGATGGATTTTGGCAACACTGGTAATGGGGAATTGAATGGATTTCATTTTCACGCCTCGGCCAGCGAGGATCGCGATAGAGGGGCGTTGAGCGAGGCTGCAGCCACTGTTCCCGACAGAGGAGTGCGACGGGCGTCTATGGGAACCATCGACCTCTCAACGCACTATGCGAACCTCGGCGTGGATTTTAGGACCATGGCGCCCACAACGTCATATCAATCACACCTGCAGATGCCGACTCTATCAAATTTCAATGCGACTCAGGCATATATTACGTCAACAGTGCCACCAGTGTCTTCGAATGCAATGCTTCTAGATTTTGAGACCGACGATGTTGGACAGGGCAGCGGCGATCTCACACCGATCAATATGTACTCTCAACGAAGCCTACACCAAAGCCCTCAGGAAATGCTTATAAGTCCGTTGCAACGGTCTTTTGGCCCACAAGGTACGCAAGAGGGAGAAGCGGCAGACTCAAGCCTAGGGGCTGCCAGCGGGATACTGGGGGAGTTGAGCGATCAAGGCGCGTTGAATGATGTGGCCGGTATGTCTGTGCCAGATCAAACTCAGGGCATATCGTCGACCGTTCGTCAAGGAAGCTTGTCCGCACAAGAACCCAGCACTATTTCGCCAATTCGGAATGGCTTGCCTCAAATACCCGAAGAAATGGAAGGCCAGACTGAAGATGTGATGGCCCTTCAATCCAGCATCAACAATCAATCGCTTCCTCCAGCGAGTACGTCAAGGCGACCAATCGCACATTACCTCGAGATGGGTTTTTGCTGATTTTCTGACATTTAGACACTCTCCCACCCACCTACGTACCGCCAAAACAGCGGCCGGCATATGGCCCCGCCCCGTCTTACGACGGGATTTATTCATCAAGCGGCTTTGATATGATGACTGTACTGGTATGTTGCTCCTTGAATTTTGAAGTTTATTGCGTTACAATGTCTTATCTCGTTTTCGAGTAACAAAGGCTGATCAGGCGTACAGATGAGAGTTGCAACGCGACCAAATCCACAGATTAATATCGGTGCAGTGGATATGTCGTGTGCATTCGTTGTCTCCGATGTGACGAAGCACGACATGCCGATCCTTTACTGTTCCGAAGTATTCGAGCGGCTTACTAGATACAATAAACACGAAATTTTGGGCAGAAACTGCCGTTTCCTACAGTCCCCAGATGGGAAAGTACAAGGTGGGGTGAAGCGCAAATATGTTGACGATGACACGGTGTATTACCTGAAAACCAAGATCAATGCCCTCGAGGAAGCGCAAACTAGTCTCATAAATTACCGAAAAGGAGGCCAACCGTTTATGAATTTACTGACTATGATACCAATTACATGGGACACAGGCAAGATCAGGTTCATTGTTGGGTTTCAGGTCGACCTAGTCGAACAGCCTAGTTCTGTATCCAACAAGAACCCTAGTACGTTGATCTTCTTTGTCTGCTTACTTTTAAGTATACTGCTAAGCCTTCATCAGACGGTTCGTATTTGATCAACTACCAGCGACCTTACTTCCCCCGATACGTTCTGCCAGATCCTAGTCGCCATGAACAAGCTTCCGAGCCAGGTTATACAATCAACCGAGACGAAGTATCTACTGCTCTCACGACCGTAAGTAGTGGTGAATCCGAACTTACGAAGCGGATATGGGACAAGGTCCTGCTTGAGAACACCGACGACGTGGTACACGTGCTTTCATTGAAGGGCCTGTTTCTTTACCTATCACCTTCCAGTCGGAAGGTGCTAGAATACGACGCGCAGGAGCTCGTTGGAACGGCTCTATCCACGATATGCCATCCTAGTGACATTGTTCCGGTCACCCGAGAATTGAAGGATACCTCATCTGGCGCCTCCGTGAGTGTTGTTTTTCGAATACGAAGAAAACACAGCGGTTACACATGGTTCGAAAGTCATGGCTCATTGCACACAGAACAAGGCAAAGGCCGCAAATGTATTATTTTGGTCGGCAGAGAACGGCCGGTTTACGTTCTTTCCAAAAAAGATATACTGGCTAACGGCGGAATTGGCGAGAATGAGCTCTGGACAAAGATGTCAACATCGGGAATGTTCCTCTTTGTGTCATCCAGCGCTAAAATTCTCCTCGATAAGCTGCCTGAGGATTTGATTGGTACTAGCATACAGGCACTCATGAGACCAGACTCCAGGACTGAGTTTGGCAGAGCGCTTGAAATTGCGCGTACTGGAAAGCAAGCACAGATCAAGCACGAGCTGATTAATAAACGTGGACAAAGTCTTCAAGCGCTTACGCTCATCTATCCAGGGGATGCTAGTGAGGGGCAGAAACCAACTTTCTTCGTCGCTCAGACGAAGCTCCTGAAGCCAGCCAGGGCGGTGCCGGCACTAACTGGTAAAAATGCCGCGAAGGCGGAACAGCTGGCATCTGGAGGCACAACACCATCGAATGTCCCTAGTAGCTCACCCAATCGCTTCACAAATCTCCCAAATGCCTCTCAAGGTGAGTCAGCACCTACAACGACAGGCAGCAACGGTCTCCCAATCGGAACGCAAGATATCGCATTAGCCTCTGAAGAGAATGTCTTTGATGAACTTAAGACCACTCGCAGTACCAGCTGGCAATTTGAGCTACGGCAGATGGAAAAGCGGAACCGTCTGCATGTCGAGGAGTTGCAGAGCCTACTGCAATCTAAGAAGAAACGTAAACGAGGTAGAGGTGTGGCACAGATGCAAAAGGATTGTGCAAACTGTCATACACGAGTTACTCCTGAATGGAGAAGAGGTCCTAGTGGGAAGAGGGATCTGTGTAACAGCTGTGGGTTGAGGTGGGCTAAGCAGGTTAGTAAAGTCCGGTGAAGGCGCTTTCGATACTTCTTTGGCACACCTAGCATAGAATAGTTCTCCCCGAACATTAAACTGATTTGGAATCCCTGCAGAACGGAAAGGTGTCTCCACGCACCAACTCCGACCAAAGCGACATGTCTCCCACGCAAACATCACCCCACAGCCACGACGGGATGATGCAGCAGAAGATGTCATCCTCCATGCCACCGCCCGCAGCTAAGGGAGGCTTGAACAACGTTACCACGACCCAACCAGGACTCAGCTCATTAGGCTTGTCCACGAAAATGCTCCCGAATTCTTCCGCCGCGCGACGAAAGGGGAGCGTAGACGCCGATAAGTCCGGCCAGCCGCAACAATAGCCTTAGCAACTCCATCGATGCCATGAATCCCGAATCCAACTGTGCGAACACCAAGTCTAGATGAATAACGAAAAAAATTGCCCTTGACGTTTCTTTATACTATGGATGACATGAATAGCCACAAGGGCGGGTAGCGCTTCCTGTGGCACACTATCCTTTTCCTGTAAATTTGGGTCTCCTATTTTGCTGCAAACAACATCTACGGACAATACCAAGTTATGGCGCACAACGGGATTAATCACAATTTCGCAATTCCTTGCCCTGCCTCATGAAATGCCCGGAAGTTATCTTCTCCAGAATCTTAGCGGGGAGTTATACAGTCCTTTTGTTTCACACTTTCAAATTGGCTACACTCAATCTCCTTTGGTCTTCAGGTCGGCTGTTGTGTTTTTCACCCTTTTCACCTTCTTGCCGATTTTTAATTTCCACTGCGATCTCACCCATCAGATCATTATTAACGGCCTTACACTTCCGGGGCTGGCGTGTGTATCTTATTCTTTATCCATACTCTTGTTCGCCTTCCTGTGCCGTGCTGTGTGAGTGGGAAAGGGAAAGGACGATTTTTTTCGCCTTGTATTAGGTCTGTGACGTGATGTCTCGGGAGATGTTTAGAGTTATCTCAAGCAGAATTAACAGAAAAGAAACTATTTCTATATACGGAGGGACTAAGGTAGTGGTTCGAGTGAAAATGTCTCGGGACTCAAGTTGAGATGGCCTTAGTGTTCATTGGCAACGAGAGCAGTTTCTTCCCTAGGTTCCATATGGCCTGCGTTCGTAGTTCAGGAGAACCCTAGGGTCCACTTAATACGGCCACTCGCTAGCTAGATCTCGTATAGTATGCATTCGTCGATTATGATTCTATTTGGAGATTCTCTTGGAGAGAATACTCTCTTCTCTATTTAACGCCTCTATCCACAACGCAGAGACTTGCCATAATCTTGGAAATCCCTAGACAGCCAAATATTCTAAGCCTTTCCGCCCATACCTTCACGATGCCGGTTTCTGTTCCCCTCGGATCCGTCTTCTCTATGGCTGGCTTTCCACGCCGTCGTCTATCTATTCTATCGCTTTATGCTTTCATGGAATTTTACATCGTCACGAAATGTCGCGAAGGTATCCGGAGGATCCTCTCACCAAAAATCGCGAAGAGCGGGCTAGATCGTCAATCGAACTGGTATACAACACCGTCGGTGCTCGTGAACTCGAAGAGCTGATGGCCGCTTCATATAAGCATACATCGTGACAGCTCTCCGCAGTTTTTGTACCTACTTTCCACTCGTAACTGCGTTAGACATCGCAACTTTTCTATTTCAAATGAAATTTCCCCTTCATCCCCTCGCCTAATCGTCCATCCTCGCCCAGCCACCTTCTCTCGTCCGTATTCCCGGCGCCTTATTCTTCTTGTCTGCTGTATCGAATGTCACGTACGGGATCTCCAGACTCTTCGAACTTAAAAGGCCTTCAGGACCAGAGGGCTCCTTCTCAGTGAACACCGAAGGACTGGCTTCCACGTACGCACAAACCGGCAGCGCTGCCCTGCCACGCACAAGTACAGTGCGATCTCCCGAAGGGAGTTTACCCGGATCGACGTTAGTTAGAAGATGGAGAGAGCCGCTCTGGGCATCGATGCCGCGAACGATGGCTAGGCCAACGCAGCGAGTTTTAGTGGGGTCGAGAGGTTGGCCGTTCGGGAGGGGAAGATACGGGATTTTGAATTGTGGGCCGTATTCGATGCCGAAAGAATGCTTCTCTGGCTCTGACTCCCCTTCCATGTCATCACCATCATGAGTGGCCTCGTTTGTTGCGTTGGCAGCATCTGAAGCTGTAGAGAGTGCACTGTCATCTTCAATGACGACAATCGCAACAATCGTACCATTTATAGCAATTGGCAACCAGTCAGAGGAGAGGGTCTCGCCGAGAATTGCGACAGCAAGGATTCCGGGGTTAGGTCCGGAATACTCAACAATCCAGGGCTTTCGGTGTGTCAGCGGAGTAGCATCCCATCTCGGGTTAGAGCGGCCAGGTTCAACACCGAATGCTAGTTCTGAGTTGAGGTGAAAATAAGAAAGTGTCTGCATGGCTCTAAGGCTACCTGACTCAATACCGATTTTCTTCGCCTTGGGTGACGGTAGTTCGTGAAGCATTGTCCTGCTGAGAAAACGTTTCAAATCACGCAAGTCTGGGTCGTGAGTCGACGGGCTGATCCAGACAAGGTGCTCGGCCCGGGCTCGTTCTAAGACGCCAAGGAGGAGATCTATACCAACTCCTCGAGTCCACCCAGCTGTGTTGATGATGAGAGGACACATGGGGTTCGCCAATAGGAAGTTGCGATAGTGTGCGGTTAAGTCCGCTACACAAGCAAGATAATGGCCTGGGTTCTCTTTTGGGGAATCGAACCCTAGATGGTGACTGCGCAACTGGCGATTCCCAGTTGATTCGTCGATTGCCGGGTGCGAAAAAGGCGGGCCAAATGTCGGAAGTTTAAGGTGATATAAGGAGACCTGACAAGGGGGTGAAAACTCCGGCTGTCCTGGATCCAAGTCAAGGAAAATTACGCCCTTTTCCCCGGAGCCGATTGATACGCGGTTTGTAATGATCGAGTTTGTCAAAAGGCGACAGAATGTTGACTTGCCAGCTGATTTTGGACCAGCAACAACGACGACCGGAGGTGAAGGCGACTTGTTGGCACGTTCAGTCAGAAAATAAATGTCATCCTTCCACTCTTTTGATACCTCAATAACTGCCGCCCCATTTCTCGACTCTATTGGTAGATCCTGCTGAGAGTGCAACTGAAAGCCCCATCAGTACCATTCTAATATCATACTCGAAGGGATTGCTCATACTAAAGTGAAAGACCTGCGGTCGTTTGATGAGGTTGCTTTCTGGCCTTGCCATAAGTGTCTAAAGAGAGAGGATACACGGCGAAGGACAGATATGCCACTATGAGAATGGTAGATAGCAATATTCGGCCCGCCTGAAGACGCAGTTGGAGATCCCGCTAGGCATTTAATGACAGGTACAGCGTGTAACAATGGCGCATAAACCAAGTGCCGTCCCATCCCAGGGCGTAAGACTACACCCATGACGCTAAACTCTCCTTCAAGAACCTGGACGAGGTACTCTCCAGCAATAACAAGTTCCTGGCGTAATGTTAGTACGTATTTGGAGATGAAAGAGAGAGTATGTACATGTCCAGTGTCTAGCCGAAAATCTACTGCTCGGCCATAGTCGCTGAGGATCATATCACTGTCCGGTGGAAAGGAGGTGAATCGTAAACCGATTGAAGGAACCGTGTCCGCGCCATCATAGGCAAGGGAAGTTGTGTCTGCGGCTGCGGCTGCTGCCTTTCTTACAGCCCTTTTAGCCCGCTTAGGCGTTCGTCCTCCATTCTCTGCTCTGCGTGTGAGTCTAGCCTCTTTTCTTTCGCGGCGCCTTGCCAATCTTGCTTGTTGCCGCTCGAGTTTCGCTTGCGCTCTGATTTGTCGGGCAGTTTTAGCTGCAAGTCAATAGCGTTAGAGATGTTTCGTCTTTTCGAGGACCGCTGGGTTTTCCTACGCTTTGAATCCTCCGTTTCGCGTTCAGGGGATGTGAGACCATCATCTGCAAAGGTCAGCAATGTGACTGCAATTATGCTTTGTTTTCCATTACCTATAAATCCGTCAAGATCGTCCCCCGATCCGCTAGAATCTAAAATAAGTTAGAGCATCCATAGATATAGCCCTTTTAAACCCACTTGAATCAACCTCTTCAGCTTCAAGGACTTGTTGCCCAACGTCTTCTCTCTCTTGCTGTTGGAGCTCTTCAAGCTTTCTCTTGGCGGCCACAGCACTTATCGGGGCTATCAACGTGAGAACAAATCTGGATTGCACAGATCAACCAGACCTACTATTCTCAATCTTGTCAAGCGCGAGGCGCTTCGGCTCCACCTCCACCATCGCGGCAGCTGTGAAATATCACCCGCCCACCTTGTGGTCGTTGTTGTACTTTTGTGCGTGGGTGGTTGTCGCCTCGCGAGAAACTTCCCCACGAAAAAAAGTTCCCATGTTTTGCGACTATCCTCATTTTGTTCAAACCCACCGAATCTTTCCCTCCACCACACAAACACACCATGGCGCCAGAACGGAGTCGGCCACAGGCTCCTGTACCCAACATCAAAAGGACTCCAGTCCCCCCGCCCAACCTTGGGAAATCAATTTCCACCAAGGCGGCGCCGATTCTGCAGGAATTAGTGTCGTCTGCGTCGTCAGCCAGCGAAAATGAAGCTTCTCCGTCAGCTTCGTCTTCGGCTTCTGATTCGGAGTCGAGTTCATCCAGCTCAAGGGGGCGCAACAGATCAAGATCGCCAACGAACCCACCTCGACGGGCAATTTCGGGCGCGTCGTCAGCCCCAACGTCTTTCAAACCCCCACACGGATTCCAACCTCTGTCGACTGATCCCTCGTCTTCTCGTGCAGCGAAGCTCTTTGACCCGTCCAATTCCAAAGGGAAGCAAATATGGCACATCGTCGCACCTGCAGGGGTGCCTGTGAACACTTTAAAGGAGGTCTCAATTCAGAAGGTTAAGGCTGGTGAAGCTGTGCTATCTCATAATGGATCGGATTACGGATTCGCAGTTGTCGACGAAGCCGCCGCTGGTACGTACAAGTCGAAATTACTGGTTCCGAGCAAGACTGGTAGTGGCTATGAGCTAGGTAGGGCAAATTCAACCGCAATTGAAGTCACAGGAGAGATTCTAACGATTCTCTATACCTAGCTGGCCTTAACATTTCCCAGACACTAAATCTACAACTCGTCCGTCTACCTTCTCTCTCGAATCCAACAATTGAGTCTACCGGAGATGCACCCCAGTCCTCCAATGTCCCAACACCAGCGAAGAAACCTGTACGCCAACAGCCGAAGGGATTAAGGGTAAGATGTGCGCCGCTAGGCACCGGTGCTTCAAATTCTACCGAACCATATGCATGGAGCTCTTCCGCAGATGATTCCGAAGAGAGTGGAGCAGAGAGGCTGAATAGAGCGAAAGAAGCATCTCAGAGAGTATCGCAAACGAACGGCATCCGCCTTCCGAAAAAGTCTAAGGTCACTGTCCCTCAACTAACCCAATCTAATACTAAGAGATCCAGAGCCCCTTCGCCCAACAAAGCTACCCTCTCTCCGTCTAAGCGATCCAGAGCCCCTCTACCATACGAATCGGCCCACATACTAAATGGATTCACAGCTACACCACTCAGCCGGCCAGAGAAGCGGAAACGCCATGAGTGCAAGCCGAACGGTGATACTCCGCACAGAAAAACAACAACCACCGAAACTCTTCGAGAAGCAGTTGAGCCAGTCGAACCAGAAGCCTCTCCAAAGAAGAAGCGGTCCAAACACAAGCATAGGGAAGAGCAGGAAGTCGGAGACAGTCAAGCAACCAGAGTATCTGTTACAGAAGCCGACACGTCACAAGAGACTATTAAAGAGTCATCTCAACGAGGTCGGGATACCGAAAAGCGCAAGCATAGTTCACATCATAGATCTTCGGCACTAGAGTTCGATGCACAGGGGCGACGCCGGGAAACCAGCAAGGAACGTGCTAAGCGAAAAGAGAAGGAGAAACGGAGGAGAGAGAAGGAAGTCAAAGAGTCACGTCCTTCATCTCACCACCGCCACAGCCAGAGGGAGAATTCCGTGGAATTGACGTGACTGGGTTTTTCAAAAGAGTTTATTCATGGCTCGATGCGCTTCTCTTTCTCGCATTCCAAACCTTTTGCAGCATCTGATTCCCACTAAATGCACAATTCCTCATGGCATGGCATGGAAAAGACTTAGCAAAGCTTATCTTCCTTCTTTGCTTCACCGCTACTTATAGATCGTTCCTCCCGGCCAGTGATTGGCTGTAAATAGAGACTCAAGATCTGTCACTTCAAGGCAACAGATTCCAATAAATGTCCAAGCCACTTTCTCGTGGTTGATAGTGACCAGTATATTGCAAATCCCGAGTATGAACCGCCGAAATAGCTTCATTATACGATGTATCCATCCCGCATTAGGTTTCCGCGCCCATAGCCATAGTTTAGCCCATAGTGTTAAGAAGCACTCAACGGTCATGATAACATTAGTCACTTAACACCTCAGGAGCGACCAATGCACACAGTATCGTCAAAGTATCATGTTTTCCTCCTACGATACCCAGAGGTGCGCGTAATGCCTCCATAAATTCACGAAAACCCTGCACATGATGGTTTCAGAGGTTGACCTGTCAATCTGAGTCCAAAAAGCGAAATTAAGAGGCCATGAAGAAGCCACATTCTAATTCTAATTTACCCAGAAGATTTTATAGTAGTCCCGTGCTAGTGTACAATTTTCAACGAAAAATCGACATGTTTCGCGCCCTGGTGGATCGAACTCGTGGAGATGATATCGATGTCTAACTCCAGTCAGCAACCGGAAGAAAATAGGGGAAAGGGGGGTAAATTCAACATACCGTTACACACGAACGCAGCAGCATTATCCTCTGTGATACCTCCACTACATTCAATTAGAACACCCCTATTTCCCCACCTCTCCTTTACGTTCCTCGCCGCGATTTTCAGGCCATCCCCGGTGAAGTTATCCAACATTACCACATCAGCTCCAGCCTGAATAGCCTCATCAGCTTCCTCCTCGCTCTGACACTCTACCTCGACTTTCACTGCGAAGCCCCCAGCAGCTTTGGCTGCTTTGACCGCGTTGGTGATGGATCCAGAAGCCCAGACGTGGTTATCCTTAAGCATAGTCATAGAGGACAGATCGTGGCGGTGCGGATCGACGCCACCAACCAGCATGCCGTACTTCTCCACGAGCCGGAAACCAGGGGTGGTTTTCCGGGTGCCGGCCAGAATGCCGGTGTACCCGTGAGATCGGATGAGAGTGAGGAGGGCATGAGATCTATGTTTCGGTACACCGTCAGTCCTGCGCCGAGGTTGCACTGCGAGGCTGCAGATCTGTAGCTTTCGGGAAAGGAAAGGAAAGAGGTAAAGCACATGCTTGGGAATGCGTATATATGTGAATGTGTGTAAGTGTGTGTTGCATCCGCAATGCAGCCGGGATGGCTGGAAACAGACGGCTAGATGCCTTGCAAGGGTGGAGTAAAGCACGGAAAATTAAGCAGAAAAAGCTTAGTAGTAAACACAATGGAAGCTATGACGTGGCGGGCGTTCATTTTGAGTTCTTATGCATGCAAGTGGATAAGAGAATGGATAAGTCGATATGTATAAGAGATGCGTACTATGGGGTACAGATGCATCGTGCTGACTTATCCAGTTGACTAAGCCTTATATCGACAGTTTGCGAGGGCTTTGACATGAAAAGCGCCACTGAAAGCCTATTTGACGGAAGTACAGACCGGGATTGGCTTGGAGATAAATAGGAAAGTCGTGCTGAAATGTAGTTGGTCAATTCTCAATAGGAAATTGACATCTGCAGGACAATAGATAGCGAAACTTGATGAATAACAGGCACGCTGAGAAAGAGTTATAGAGAAATATCGTACGATAATGACGCCAAATAATTTCTAGGCAGCAATCAAATGATTAAAGGTGAAGGCAGTCACACTTCACTCACTTGGTAGCGATGCCGGAGCATCTTGCGAGTGTATTCAGAGCTACACGCTCTCCCAGGAGGATCTTCCTCACAGGACCCTTCACCGTAGCAACATGCTTCACGGGTTGAAAGGCCTCACCCTCCTCGAGATGCCATTCCACTCTTCCAAGGCCATTAGGTTAACATCCCGGTTTGCTCAGCAAAGACCAAAAGATTGCAGATAGGGTATAACTAGAAGCTTAATAGAAGGAGTGGGAATAGGGGAATGGCTTACGTACAGCCCAATTGGGCAAAGACTTCATCGAAGAAGGGAACACCAGCGAGGATCCCCTGTATCCATCTAATCAGTAAAGGGCCCACATCTGATAGCTGACTGTTCGCGAGCTCTATTGAGGGGTAGAACAACGGGGTAGAGATACGGCATGTCAATGAGCCTCAAAACGCAGCGGTGCGGCGAAGGAAATAACGCCAAACCACTCGCCATCCTATCAGACAATATCCCGTCCCGACAGTAGCAATAAAACCACCCAACATACCGCTGATTTCCCCAGCAGCTGTGCTTCCCTCAAATCCTCCCCGACGACAAACCCACCATAGTCGAAACTCGGGCAATCCTCAGCCAGCCACTCTGTCACGGCTTTCTGATATCCCAGCGGTAAGAGGTGTCTCAACATCCCGTACCCAGCAGCCATTAGAAGTCGATCGATATAAAAAAATCCCCCGACTGATGGCGGCCTCGATGAGGTGACCCTCGGTAACGGGACCGCAACAGCCAAAAGTCCGATACTCGGCCGGTGTGACTCGAGCCGTCCGAAAAAGACGGCCTCCACAAAAGGAAATGGGAAACAATGCAGGTGGGATTCCTTTCAAATATCTTATCGCAATCAATTGGTCCCCAAAATGGCCAAGATCTTGGCCCTATCACTTCAATACGCTCCCTTCAACGAAAAGGCTGACTGTGACTGTTGGTTGTCCAATCTCCCAATCAGGAACGAGGGGTGGGTGTCTGTCCCACTAAGTGTATGCTCAGACTTTGGCCCAGCTTATGTCAGCCCTAATGCGTTTGTGCAAAACGGGCTGACCTCTTCGCCGAGGCACGCCCTCATCAGGCGGAGTGGAAATGTGGGGTTGATTGGATGCGGCTCAAGAGTTTCTCCGACTGAACGCATGTTCTCCTTGTACTCCATACGCCGACGGTCGCGCGGCTGCAAGGAGCGCGGTTGGGGTTCCGCTAGCCACGGAAATTGAGGGCGGGTTAAAGCAGCGATTATGGACAACGAGTCAAATCCGCATATGATGCGATCTTGTAAGGCGTGGGCTGAGGGAATTTGTACCGAGGGTGCTAGGGGGAGGATCGACGATCTAGTTTTGAGGAGCATTTATGACGACGTTCTCTAGTGGTTCATCGTCCTCGGACTACTGAACTGAGTAGGCATTTTGCTCTGGGGCATATTTGAAACACTTCCTTTCCCGCTGATAGAGGTAGCAGGGACTGAATTGAGTACTCTCCCTGTTCCTCATCTCCAGGGCGTGTCTATTATTGTCGTCTGCTTTTGGCGAGCTGGGATTGGAAGAAAAAAAGTTGGATTGGCAGAAGCCCACTAGTGCCTCGTATGTAGAGTATGAGGTACCGAACGGCGACCAACGCCTGCCCTAGGTGTAGGCTGATTACCTCAAACCAAAACCGGCGACTCCCAATTAAAGTTGCTCCTACGCCCGCCATTCGCTCGCTGATGCTGGATTTCCAGGGAAAATATGCCAAAGAAAAAGCCACCGACACGATGACTCGTACGCCGCAAATTGAACACGGACCTCGTATAGTCGTGGCTTAGAGAACGTATTCGTATTCTCCTGTTATTTCATTTCCACAATCCGTATCATAACGCGAAAGAACACGCAGTGCTGGTCTGACATTAGAAGCATCATCTCACCTCGCACCTCATGCCTAATTCGGGCATAATCGGACTTAACAGCGAGTGAGCATTGTCCCCAAATGCCATTAGCAGTGCATCACAGCACTATTCCACCAGTATCACGAGAGATCATCGAAGAGTCATATCCCATTGCCTTGCATTGCCCGATCAAAGATGCCGCGTCCGAAGATCTCGGCATTCGTTCCGGGTATCGTTACCACCCCTTACTCCGTAGAGTCGGACAAATCCACAGGTGCTTTGAAGCCTAGGCCCTAGGCTTAAGTAACCAATTGACTATTCAGTAAACTATTTTTATATGGTTCCCTCGGCCGCAGAAAATAGCGCAGTCGTCATGGGAGACAAAGTAACGTGATGATTAGTGAAAGGCGCGTCGAAAAGTCTGCTATGGATTGGGTGTGGAATTGTCAGCGAGACAGCCATTCGGTAAGGGCGTCTTCAAGATGCTTTCTCATTCGTGCACATACATACTTCGGAATGTTTTCCGATACTGTGTGGAGCCGTTTTCAGTATCAGTTAGACAAGAAACGCAACCGTCCCGTGGGATCGTGTTCCCATGACAGGTTCGAGCATTTGATGCATGTCTGCAACGCCTTCTTCAGTAGTTCAAGGAAAAGGAGCGGCTAGCGGATGACCCGTTCCCGGCTCGGGAACTTGTAGAATTTGTGCAAGAACATAAAAACGTGACTTAAACTCTCACCCGAGCCCAGTGTTGCACAAGGGTGCGGTCGGAGGTTAAAGCTTCCGAGCAGCGATCGGGTACTTGCGAAATCCCGCAACGCGAACGCGAAGTGGGATGGGAGTCACACGCGTCTACAATTAAACAAACGCTGTTCCAAACCATCAATGCTCAATATGGATGCTCTATGATGCTCTATGATGCCTCGATATACCGCCCCATCGCCATTCCGAAACGTCACCAAACCCCATCCGAGCCCCCAACAGCCTCAATCTAGTCGAGTGCTCTCAAGTTGCTCCTAGCCCCTAAGCATACTCTACTCCTTCCATGCCCTGTATACAATCCTAGCTCCGTAGACTTGCCCTTTTTTCAGGACGGTCATCCCGCGCCATTCATCGACGTTCACGGCATTGACATACCGCCCTGGCTCAATGCAGAATCCGTTACGGGGACCATATGCCGGCCCACCATCCACGGAAGATACGTCGATATACTTCGCCGTATAAAACTGAAACGCCGGTTCTGTTGTCAGGATCTCGAGGGTTATTCCCGTATCTGGGTGGTGGAACTTCGCTGCAAGAAGTGCGGGTAGGGGTCGAGTGTCGAGAGGAACTGCTAAGGGGTCGGAATTGAGGAGAAAACAGTTGTCAACATCTGGCTCCTTAGCTCCTAAAGTGAATGGTTCGTTGGGAGTGAGGCCTTGGTAAGCGGCTTGGTGGCCAATTGGGATGCCGCTGGAAGTCAAAGGAAGGTGCGTTATAGTTGGAAGAGTGACGATAGTGCCTTCAATTGTAGGGCCTGGAGCAATGTTGAAGTAGCTAGTTAGAAAGTGTTAGGTTAATGCTTTTTTGGGTATGCTTAATGTGTTGAAGCACAAACCTGTGGTTCGTAAGGTTTATTGTGGTCTCTTCAACGCCCTCAGGCTGCTCGTCTACCATCTTGACTTCATATTCAATATGTAGGACTACCTTTTCCAGAGTGCCTTCAACTTCAGTGAACGCAGTATAAGCCACCTCCACGTCAACAGCTCCGGGGTAGCCTTCATCCCCATCCACGCTGTGTAACGTAAACACGGACGTTTCCTTTCCGTCCCTCAATTCCAGTCTAGGACCCTGGAATATTTTCTTTCCCCAGCCCACATTGCCACCATGCAATGTGTTAGGCCCATTGTTAGCCGCTAGCTTATAGCTCTTCCCGTTCAGCGTCTTGATCTCTGCCCCGGATATGCGGTTTGCCACCCGGCCAATGGTTTCACCGAAAAATGGCGTGTTGTGTGTTTTGTACAGCGACGCATTCGGAAACCCTAGGACAATGTTTTTTCCTGCAATTATGAACTCCTGGATGAGTGCGCCTTGTGGCAGGAACGTGAATACGGACTGTTTAGCCGTGGTGGACGCCATGACGTATATTAGCAGCGAATATGGCTACAAGCGAGACTGAGATAACCCGTTTTGAAATAGTGATGAGCAGAGCTTATGGAGATGCCTCTCGGAAGTCCGATGCAAGATAAGAATACATACGTCGCCATTGTAACATATTTGGTACGATACGAGTTTCTTTATATGTTACGTGGCGAAAATATTGTCATCAGTGAACCTGAGTTTAGCCTAATGTCGTGGAGGAGGATAAACAGAGTATCCATTTGCCCATATGGACTACCACTTTCCGATGACGAATTATCGCTTACTACCCTTAAGTTTGACCTGGGTAAGGTTTTGGTAATTGTGCAACCAGTATTTTGTACAGGCACCTCTCCATTCGGTAAAACGTAAGTTACAGTCTTGAACACCGGCAATCTGTGCACCCAAGTGGGAACGAACCCCTTGAAATAGATCGCTGCCAGTCTAAACAGATCTGTAAACCGAACTCCATTCCTGCCAAAGGAAACCCTAATGTGAAAGAGTTTTGAAATCTTCCAGCACCACATCATTAAATTGTCAGTATGTGCGATAAGGTAACTCCCACCCTGACATGGAAAATGGATTATGATCCAGACATGCAACCTGACGCAAGAAGACTCGTTACCGTTACGAGTTTGGAGAAATGGAATTCAACCAACGCCTACTGTGCTGTGACAGGTTGAGAAGAGCGACTTGGAAAGTAATGTGCGCTTGATAGCCATTATTGAGCGAATTTTGCTCCAAAAACAACCCCTTTTTGAACCGTACAATCTTTGTTCCAGAAGTTATCTGTGATTCGAGAATAGTTGGAGGTCTTCATCGTCGAGTGAGCCCATAAATAACTGATCTGGCGCCGAATTACTTCGGAATGGACTGTTGTGCATCAGGCCAAAATTTGACGAGCCAAACTCAGTCTCTTTGAAGAGCCGTTGTTGCATCGCCATCACACCCATTTCAGAACCTAGTCCGACAGATCCTCCATACTGCGGCGTGTGCAGGTATTCATATCCAGTCAATATCCGAGGAGCAGAGACGAAAGGACTGCCAAGAGTAGGAGGTGTTGGCGGTGTTTGACTTATATCATAATCACTGAACTGCGAATATCCTTGTACTGGATTTACGTTGCCAAATGCAGGCGAATTGAATGCAGGAGATCCGCGATCTGAGCTCGAGCCTGATATTTCGGAATTTTGACGTTGCATAACTTGCGCACCGCGAGCAAACAAGTTGACCTTAATCATCTCAGGGTCGTCCTCGAAGAATTCCATATTGCCTTCATGATCTTTCTTGAGCACGCCTAGCTTTTCTAGGATGTCGTGCGTCAAGGGAGCTCCGTGGATAGACTCCTTTAGTGGAGGACCTTCCCATGTTCCGGCAGCTAACATGCGTTTGTACATTTCTTGCAGGCCTGCAACCATTAGGGGTTGGTTGTTTTCGAGCTGCTCGACGAAGCTGAACGAGTAAAGTGTGAGCGATAAACAATCTTCTCGTTTGAGGCGAAAGCTTGGACTCACCCTTTTGGATATACTTTGTCCTGAGACTTTTTTCGTTCACCAAATACGCATATTGCGTTATCCGACTGACATCGACCACATGGACTGTTGCCGTCACACTGCGCATTCTTTAGCCAAATTTAAAGCCCGACATAACAGGAAATAGATGGACTTACTTTGGATTTCTTAAGCCTGCATCTGTCACAGGCTTTGCATACTCTTTTTCGTACAGGGCCGTCTGTTGGTGACGGGCTGTCGAGCGGTGGTGTGAGGCGGTGCGCAGCCATTAGATTGAGACGCGAGCGTGAAGGGTGGATGATATCAGAAGGTGATAGCAGTATATATACTCGGGTTATATATTGGTTACTATTGCGTGACTAACAGTCCAGCTCGACAAGTGCTTGACAGAGTAGAGTTGAACCACCATAGCTGAACGGGTTGGGACGCGCATAATATACCAGTGTGGGATCTCTCCAGTTGCTGAATAAAGCAACTATGCTAACGAGAGAATCTACTAATGCTGGTTCCAAAAGACCCTAACAATCATAACTGCTGACAATGTGAACGAACTGCAGCAAGCTATCCGAGGTGAGCAAATATCATCCAATACGGCTTCGGACTTGACTGACTTCCGCTGGAGGCCCTTGCCCAACATCGGTGTCGGGCACGACAGGGATGACGGAGGCCGGTTGGGAAAAAGCAAGTAATCCCTAGACGCTAGAAACGTAGCCCAGAAGGAGGTATCGCGTCCATTTGCGTAAGTCCCGGCTGTGCTGAGAAAGCAGTTTTCGGATGAGGTGTAAACCTTGGAGCCGAGTATCCGCCAATGCACGCCGCTTTTTCAAATCATGCCGCGAGGTGACGTAGTCGAGCTGAAGAAGGAATTGTTAACCTGCAGTTGACCGACAACTCACGGGATGAGCGACATCGGTCGGTCAGCGGGAAGGGAACGAAGCTAGGCATGCGCTGTTGCCTCTTCCTCCAGGGTACTCGAAACTCGATAAGCCGAGCGAGTCGATTGTGCCATCGAAAAATTGCAGGATATGCGAGAGGTTAATAATCTCCGTCATACCTGTTTGAAGTTGTTCTTTGATGCATGTGTGACCTTCGTTGGCCAGGCTTGGGTTAGAGATTAGGATTGAAGGTGGACATGGGCCCTTTGAACACCTTAAGACTAACGGCGGGGCGCTTTTAGGAACCCAGGAGACACCTAGTATTGGTTGCAGCGGGCGGTGCCGAGCGCTATGTCCTCTAGGGAGGAGCACCGTAGGAATTTGGCTTATACTTACATCAGCCCAATTACCGTTGCAGTTATACCAGCTAGTAGGTGGTAGAATGTTCTATTCCACGGAGAAATGGTGGTGAGGATGGACCCAATAGCCATGAACGATACGTGAAGGAAGAACAACCCTCAGCTACCAGATTGCCGGCACAAGATTGAAAAAATCCTGCTGGCCAGTGAAAAGGAAGCGGTTTTGACTGCCAGTCCGAGGAATTGCTGTTTCATGGATCGTATAGATGTGGGAGACGGGACTGAACAGAATTGTGGCTGGCCAGTTGCACCCCTTGGCCATGTCAACCCCTCCTTTGAAGTTGAGGGGTCGGCCACGCATAGCAGTCAACAAATTGAATTCCAGACCATGCAATCCCTCCTCTAACGCCGAGAACATTCGATTGCGACACGACTGACACAATCGCGAACCGTTCCACATCCAAGCCACTGAGAGGCTTCTCTCACTGGCCATACTGGGACACGGCAAATCGTCTGGTCATCCCACGCAGGTATCGCGAGACTTCAACTGGTCGACGAGAATGGGGGAGTGCGGGGAAATTGGCCGCATAGATCGGCACGGATGGCAGATGGCACGGATTCAGATAGAGTGTGTGCACACGGGATAGATTCGGTTTGCTACAAGCCTTCCCGAAAGCACGTAGCGGAAAGGTGGGGCCTTCAGCCAGGCTGCGGCGCCCACAATAAGCTTCTTACATAAAATACACAAGGTGCCAGCCAATTTACAAAGTCAGCACGATCTAGTACTTACTCAGCAAACCATCGCCAGCACGTCTCGCTCGGGTAATATTGCAAGTTTCCTTACCTGCCAATAGAGTTCCCTGGAAGGCGTCGACGATTGTTCTCTGCATGACGCCAAACTCTCCAGGCGCCCGTTCGGCAAGCTTAATTCTCCCCTTCTTGCACCGAGGCCGTCTCCGTCAGCTAGACGTTCCCAGATCCGGTCATTGCTCAGATCTATGATCCCCACTTGAAACCATCTCGGGCGAGTTTTCCACAAACGTTCTCTGCCAACTCTTGCGTGATTAGGTTACGTGGTGGCCCGTTCGTCTCTTCCAAGCATGTGAAGTTGAAGCAACAGCGCACACATTGCCTATTTTGCATGATGGACATTACAATTGACGAACACTAAACTCGGACGGCCGTGGATATGAGAATATGCATCTCCACATCATAGACCTACCACGTGTGAGATCACGGCTCCAATTACAAGCCAAGGATGCATCAGGACTGCGGGCGGCAACTTCCATTGAAACTGAACTGCGGATGTCACGAGCTGCACGAGATTTCTCATGGTCTTACCAATACTCTATGTCACGATTGGCCCTTTACGCATACTTACGATTCCTAGTTCATGCGCCTCGGGATATGTAGCAGCTCAAGGCAACAGTTTCCAAGCATCGAACAGCCTCTGTATGCGAGATGAGATTCAGATATAAAGATTAGTTACAGCCCGGAGCTAGGACTTTGCAAATGGCCACCTCCACGTAAGGACCAGGCAACCACAACGTTTACCCGACTAAGCCCAGAAGTCTCTCCGAAATGCTCGATTGGTTCTAGTACAGAATACTGCATATGTATGAGCTTCATGAATCTATCATACCTAATCGGAGGATACCTATGCCGGGAGCGGAGGAAGAAGTGGTGTTGTGTCTCAGCCACATAGCGCCGTTCCGGATGTGCCGGCCACGGCTACATTGTTCAAAAGCCGGCTTTACACCCACACGGCCTCAGCGGTGTGAGATGGCAGAAAAATTCTGGCGCATTTGTTTTCTTTTTCAGTTGGTATTTTTGGTCTCATCCTCATTTCAGCCGTCCGCGGAGATATTCATTATGAAACTAATCACATGTAATCTACAACAACCGTTTTATAAATGATATAACATTTCACCCGCGCAGTTCCCAACGGCACCAAAACGAAGCATTTGTTATCGAAGCATTGTTATCTCTCCACCGACTAATCCGATCTCTCGGTAATGGGCCAAAAACTTGTCGATCCACTCTGCAATCGTATTAACTGCCTTATCGGAAAAACAGCTCCTACACTGGACCGACTTCTCAACCAACAACACCGACCACTTATCTTCATATGAAGACGAAGGCAGTCTCCACTATAACGAAAAGGCCTAGCAGAAGAAGCTCCACTATTCGTGAACTAAAACGATCATTCTATAGGATAGGCAATAGATGAGTTAAATCGAGTCCTACCAAAAGCAGCGTGCATTAGAAAGTCGACCGACCCTCCCATCTTTTTCGCCTGACACGGGGGACTTCCTCGGCCCATTTCCTTTCATTCTCTCATCTTCAGCCTCAAATTGGCTTTTGAGTCAATTAATTATGCTTAAAAAAAGCCGAGGCACTTACCAGGTGGCGATACAAAGATATCGAAAGTGAAAAATTGATGATATGGGTCCCTTGTGATATCAAGTGCTATGTCTAAGGCTGAAGAGGTAGCGATGATAACTTCCATAATTCACACTGTTGGACTATGCACTGCAATTACTAAGTAATGCTTCTACTCTCTCTCTCTCTCTCTCTCTCCACAATATTGCATATATAACATTTCGCCTTCAGACTGCAGATGTATTATATAGTCATCCGAGCAATTTTAAGATCAGACGGCTTGTACTAAAGCACTTCTAATGGCCACCCGAGCAATGCCAAGGCGAGACGGCCGGATATAACGAAAAGTCTTGATCTGGAGTATCCTCAATACGTGGCGCTCTCTCGGTATCCCCGATATTGAGGATCGTTGCAGATGCACTTCTCGCACTGGAGCACTTCTCACGCACATATGAGGCTGTCGCAATGCGGTGGCAAACTATTGAGTAGAGAGGGTGTAGAATCTGCAAAGCTCCGCGTTTTCAAAATATTTTCTCTCTATGTCCGTTATATCCGTCATGTCCATTGGGGTTGTATGTACAGTCGTGGCCGATACCTACATGGAAGGTAGGGTTCGAGCTATTCGACTGAGGGGGTAAAGCTATGGCTTTCGGCCTTTAGCTGAGCAGTCGATCCTGCGTCGCGTTTGAATACTCAATTGTGTTTCTGTAGCTCTGTTTCGTTATACGGTTACTGCGCGGACCTGCGGGTATACTCATTTCTTTGCGAGTTTGATCATTTCTTGGTAGTAAGGGTGCGAGACGGCTTTGGCGCTGCATTCATTGCCATCCCCTAGCCTCATTCGCGGTAAAGTCCACAATCAGAATGAGGCCATCTGTAATTTCACTTCATAGATCTGGGTCGGCCAAAAAGTGGCTATACCGCACCCACTGACATGGGCAACTACGGAACGATCGTGTTCAAACGGTTCTATACCAAGTTTGTGTGCAGTGACTCCCTCATGCTATATTAATTGCATGTCAAGCTGTAAGCATGGAGCCTTGACATGTACGCAAGTAGTATTTAGGGGTATGGATATTCAACATTTGCTGCGGCTATATATGCGGTATTTGGCTGCGATAAGATCGACTTGGACAAGCATAGACTCATCATAGTCATTGGGATTAAATGGAATCAAGACTATCAAGTCTTAGTTATGTATGCCCAGAGCATTCTTATAGATCCTGTATCCCCATGCGACTGCAAACCGATATACTCCCTGAATCCTCGGACGCCTTGCACTGCCACGGGCCGTCATCGTAGCCCTGAACTTAAAGCATTGACAAGTGTATGGTAGCGCTACCTGTGCCTTATACTCGAAAGGCTCCTAGACATATATGAGTTTGTTGGTATCTTGTAGCTGAAGCGCTCTTAAACATGTAACAGTTAACAGGTATCATATACCCTGGTGCACATCCAGAGGTGCTAGAGGGGATTCAAATGTGTAACAAAATATTTCATTGAATTGTCTATTCTAGTTGAGTTGGTTACGACCGAATGCTGCCTTGGTACAGTGTTTGCAGCGATTAATTTCTGGCTGGATTATCAATTAGGATTCAGCTAAAGCGGGGAGAGCCCCGAGAAAGCGTGGAGAGTGCTAGGTTGAATGATCTGAGGACGAGGAAAGTGCTTGCAGATGCTGGAGAAGAGTCAGGTCGACGTCCGGTCATGCAATGGACGTACTACTAGTAGCAAACAGACTCACTAATAAGGAGCATACACAGAACATAAGCATATCACATCACACCGGACACAACATACATCTAAATGCTTGAACTAACCTCCGAGAGGCACAAAACCCCAACCTGAACTAACAGATGAAGACCTAATTCTTCTGTGAAGCTAGAGGGCTGGCAAAGCATGTTGTAAAAGGGTAAAGCAGCCAATACTATAGGTGGTTCATCATCCCATTATGTAGCGCTTTATGCGCGCACGTGCGTTTTGGATTAGAATATATAGAGGGCCATAATGAAACACAAATCCAACGGCCGCTTTCGATAGAATAGCGAGAGGTAGAAATGCATATAGATGTCGCAGACGGCCCGTAGTGACATCAATAAGGAAACAGAGGAACAAGGGAAATGCCTCCACAGACAGGCGTGTGGAGTCACAAAGAAACGGAATGAATGAATGAGGTAACACTAATGGAGCTCCCCGAAGAGATCCAGTGCGTTTTGCAGACCAGAAAATTCCGAAACTTGCGGGCGCACATATGGAAATCTCTCTCCATTATCCACCATTTTCAAAAAGGCACTAGTTTGAGGTGAACATCCCAATTCGTCAACGCCTGTTATCAATTGACGGGCTTCGTCTCAAATCAATAGATGAGTTTCTCCTCAGGTCAATGGAAGAGCTTCGCCGCATTGAACTAGAGCTGTCCCGTCGACGCTGGCTCCGAGCTTGTGTAGGATCGATAGGATCAAGGCCAGAAGAGCGACCAAAGAGATTGATGACGTCGGTTAGAGAGACAACGCCTGTGAGCCGACCAGAGATTAGAGCACCAGGTATGGCGGACGCGGAAACAGTTGGTGGGATGTACGGCAGAGCGCCAGAGGAGGGGGCAGGCGAGGCAATCACTGGAGGCGGAACTATAATAGCTGGCTGAGATACTGGAGTCTGCGGCACGCTGGAGGCCGGGCTTGGGTTATCAACTACCCACATTCTACAAGAAGTTAGCCAGGAATGTAGCGAGAATCTAGGAGCTCCGCAGGACTTACCTGTGGGATCTAGTTGCAATCAACTTTGCAACTGTGTGGGCCAGCGTGGAAAAAGGGGTAACGTGGAATACAGGGTACGAATCTCGGCCATCGATTAAGCCACGATTGGAAAGGATAACGGACACAAAATGGATGCAGGTAGACCAAAGGAGCGGTAGTGCTGTGGATCTAGTCAGATGCTAGTGTAGCATAAGTGATTAGCAGACCGTATGCGCTGGGGAATCATCACAAACAACAAAGATGGACGCAAAGAAATACCTTAACGTCCACAGTAGAAATGTTGCCAACCACATTGTATTTATTATCGACGACGGCCAGAGATGATACTCCTTCGTTATTCATAAGCTCAAGCGCTTCTGTCAGGGGCCGATCGCCACTGGAAGTGATCCTTTAGTAACTCCCCAGAGGAGGCCACGCAGCACTATAAGAACTTACTTGATTGCAATGACTTGAGAGGAGCCAATCTTCAGGTCTTTAATCTGCTGGGGGTACAATTGATCAATTGCAGTGAAGTTCCGTCCGTTCTCCCAGAAGAACTTCACCAGGCGCAACTGGCTAAGAACTCCAATAACCTCGTCTGTACCTTCTTTGACAATGGCAATCCTGTGAACTCCACTGCCAAGAATCTCGACAGCCTGTGGTAGACCAGCGGAACTGGGAAGAGTTGTATAAGGGTTCTTCTTTCCAAGGTCTTTGACATCTCTGACAGGGATTGGATCACCCTTGTGCGCTTTGGTGGCCAGCTCCTGGAAAGACTGAATGTCCTTTTCTTCCGGTTGAACTAGGCCACAGACGAGGAGAAGATATGCATTCAAATCACTATAGTCAAAAGTTCCAACGGCCGAACGACTGCCGAGTAATTCACGAAGGAAGATAACGGGAGCACCGGAGTCAATGAGGATCTAGAGTGTGATTAGATTGAAGAAACCGGTATTCACGGACCGATTGCCTGTACACACCTGGGTTGCTTTCTCAACGGGCATATCCAAGTCCACAAACCGTACATTCTCGTCAGTAACCAGCTCTCCAGCCCTGATATCTCTCCAATCTCTCCCCGCAAACTTAGTAGCCTCACTAAGTTTAGGCTGAGTAGCAATTAAGTCCGCAAGAGCAGACTGCGAGAACGAAGGGTGGCGTGCAGAGCGTGGAGACGATTGAGCGCTTCGAATGTTCTCCCCTCGTAGACTATCACGATGGTTGGCGGAGCTGCTCGAGCCAGAATTGATAGCACGGAGCGAGTTGGGTCTTGGTGCAGGAGAGATAGAAGCCTCTTTTGAAGGCGGCGACATAGGCGGTGACTGAACTGCGACCTCATCGGCAGAAGGACGAGTGATGTCGGCTAAAGGCCTACGTTCAGTTGCTGTAGGCGGGGCTTCCTTCTTGTCCTCCTCACCATAAACGGGAGCCTTAGAGGCGTCCATGATGCTTGTCTCACGCTATTATTTGGACCGGGACGCGTTTCTGTGAGGTAGAGAAAAGCGTACAGCGTGGGTTGTCTCGTATCGGTGCAGGATGTAAACTTTGGAAGCGCAGTATCGAACGATTTGCTGCTCGACGGATTCGCTTGTGCGGGCGAGGATGCATGGAAGAAGCCGCCGCTCGTCTGATTGGCCTTTATCTAAGCGAATTCGATTGAAGCTATGACATAGGCTATCTCAGCAAGCTCAGCCGACTCTTGGCACGCACGTGATATGGGTTTGTATGAGTCGTCTGAGTCGGGAATCGGAC
>JAJDMX020000264.1:0-57761 GCA_022345685.2 Nothomitra cinnamomea | reverse complement strand
TCAACAACTGGAGGCAGAGCTACACTCTGGGGCGCCGCAACCCCGCGGACCAAGTGAAGTTGGTCACCAGAAGAATATAGACACGCTTCTGAAGCAATTCGGCACTGTCAGACCCCTTGCTTCCTTCAAAATGGTATCAATTACTAATGGCTTGAGTTAGGTTATGGTTGTCGACACTAACCTCTTTTTGAGAGCCCTTGACGCGTTCTCTTCAATGGTTAATAGAGATGGCTGGAGTGTTGTCATTCCCAACAGTGTAATTACGGAGTTGACTAGAATTGCAAAGAAGGCTCCTACGGCCAAGACATGGAAGGTAGCTAAGCTCTTCCACTCCCTGCCACCGTGGATAACTGCTGCATCGCTGCTTCTGTGTCTCGTCACTGGCGTCAACGGTTGGCCGCCTGATACTGCACTCACAGCATCGAGGAACCGTGATAGTCATCACTCAGCGTCAATGCTATTTATATTTACACTCTGGCTTATGATCACTGGAGCAATTTACTCGGTGTTCGATTCCATGTTCAAAGCGCCCGTGACGGAGACAGTGTCGGGTGTATTAATGGGTTCTCTTGCAACTGTTTGGGGCCCAGTGAAGAGTGATGATAGAACCACTCCGTCGCTTCAACTAAGGTAAGTAGGATGTTTCCACGGTCACATGTGATTTTGTGTTACTAATCCTTTGAGGGGCGTGGGTAGTTTGTTTCTGCTGTGGGTTAGCACAACCTGGATATACGTCGGAACACTGTTTCATAGGGAGAAGATTGACCGGCTGTATGCACCTAAATCCCTACTCTCTTCCTAATTGATAAGAAATGAAATCCAAGACTAAAATTAACATTTTCTTTTATTTGCAGACATCTCCTCGGCGCAGTTACGTTCCCCGTCATTCTGCTAGGGTTTATCACGCAATTGCGGCAGACAGACCCTGAGGAAGCCATCCTTTACTTCCCCTTACTGGCTAGTGTGTCAATATTTGCGGTTTCAAATAGTAAGGAGATCACCCGCGTCGCTGCGGACTGTATTTCAGGGGCTCGAGCTCTTGTTCTAGAGAGTGTTTCTCACGCTGCCACATTCATAGCGTCTTCTACTGCGACAACCCGTGTAGAGGCCAGTGATACTGATATTGAACGGGCCAGTGATCTTAGAATGCCTAACGCGGAAGCATAGGGGCGCTAGATTTTTTAGGATAAGATAAGGTATGTAAATGCTGAACCTGGAGCTGGATTTGGGCGTTAAAGTATTACCCACGTCTCTGGTCACGTCGCGAGCGATCACTCTGCTGTCTTGTCTATGTATAGGATACAGAGTTCCTTGTTTCGTTGTTTATCCCAGATTACCTTTTTAGGGCGCTAGTTCAGGATAGTGCACGATCTATGTCCTTTTCCGAATCGAGTTGCGCTAGCCCCTTCTAGCCGCTTTCTAGAGGAGGCAAGTCAGATTAGTCGACGTCAGTCGAATCCGGCTGCCCGAGACTATTCCTCGTGTCGACACTGTCTGGGGACGTCAGGTTCGACTGTCATAGGATCTCTACCAGCCCTCATAGAGTCATAAGCGTTTCCTTAATCGCTCAGAGCGTTGTCCGCATCTTTCCCCACCCTCTAAACTTTCCTACCCTGCTCCCGATCCTCCAAAATTTACCTCCGGTCTATTTGAAATTACAGGAAATCACTATGTTTGGTCTTTAAACCACTGAAACTGCTCACTGAAATTTCAATTGCAGGCCAACATATTCGGGGAGAAGTTTCCAGCCTGGGGCGTGTGAACATGGTTCGGGGCAGTCGGATTGAACTCTTCGATCTTGAATCCTGAGTTCGACTGCCCAGCTGTAAGTCGCTGGAGTATATATCCAGCACGAAAGGTAATTGGATGTACCAGGAGCGGGGAGGGCGCTTTCTTGGCTTTAAAATCACAAGCGATTCTCCTAGTTTCTTCGCCACATTTGCTAGATACCGTGGGAGGGATGTCTTTTGGAGTTTCGTGTATCTCAAGAGTGCGGCTTTCCTGTGCGGGTTAATGACTGGAATCATACTCCAATACTTTGAGGGATTGCGCTAGGGTGAGGGAATGAGAAATGGGGATTCAATCTAGCTCTCTCTACGCTACCACCTCCGAGACCTCTCTGATGAAAATTCTGCTAGCCAGTGTCAGTCGCCCTCCACACCTACCCGAAAGAGTGTTGTAAAAGGATCGCTAGGAGACGCTTAATCTATTCTCTAGACTATGGCCATCGCTGGCCTCTATATACTACTTGTGGCACTTGTGGTTGTGAGGCCTCGCCACCTTGTTGAGTGGGTTCGCCACCACATCGCTACTCTGACTCAGGCTGGCGTGGCGAGGGATTGCCACCCCAACAACTCTAACAAAGAGCCCTGCAGAGCGGTCTACGATGGCGAGAGAGTGTAGAGGAGTGCGGGAGGGATAGACACGGACTCCGGCATTCATATAGCCTCGCCTGCGAGCTATGAGATTCTCGGCCTGCTAGCGATATCCATCTAAGCGTCAATTTCCTAAAAAAGAGAGTGGCGCAACTCCTCAACTAATCGCACAGCCTTAATTCCATACTTGACCCCCGTAATTTGCCTCGCTGTTGCATCGCATGGACGAACATCAGCATGTTGTTAACAGAGTAGAGTCAAGTGTGTCTAGCAAAAACACACTAACTGATTTGAGTCCGCCCAACCAGGCGAACGCCGGTTCGCTCTCTGGTGTCGAATTCGATTAAATTAGATCTAAAAGAGCACAGGATCAACCTTTTTTATTAAGACCACTCCTTGAAGCCTTCTCTTCTTGCTTGCCCATTACCAGACAATGGAGTCTTACGGCTGACTGATTTTCTTCATCTCTTTCAACCTCAGAGTTCTTACAGTAAGACTTAATTAAAGGATTGGCGCACGAGTTATGGCTATTCTCCAATATAGTGGTAATTTTGGAGTGTGGGAGTTTTATGCGGGCGCGAGGGCGAACCCGTACGCGGGTAATATAATTTCTTGTAGGGATGAGGTGGGGCGTCGGGCATTGGGGGCGAAGGTGGCAGCGGAGGTGCGTTGAGGTTTCAATCCACCATCCGTCTCGCTTTATAAAAGATTATGGTGCTTTAACACTGGGGTACGGATCGATCAAAGCTGAGCCTAACCCCAAAACAAGTACTCCGGCAAAGACAACCCCTCCCTCAAACCCAGCATAAACAAATACCTCCACTTCAGCAACCTCACCGACACCAAGTATCTCTCCCCCACATTCCACCCTGTCGGCTTCACCCGCAAAACCCAATAACTAACTCTCGACGTAATCTCTGAAATCACTTTCGGCGAGGCCATTGGCGACATCGTGGACGACAGAGATGTCTATGAGTATATCTAGATGGTGGAGGAGAACGTCGGCTCGATGGTATTGGTGACAGTTTTCTCGTCTCTGGCTCGGATTTTGCAGATTCTGTGGGTAAGGAGAATGGTAATGCCATTAGATAAGGATGGGATTAGGGTAGGCAAGGTGATAGGGTAAGTGAACTTGACGTACCTTTTACAAGCGTATCTACTTGCCAAATTGACTGGTTTCTGATATAATTGACAGGGTCGGGGGGAGACTCGTTACCGAGAGGTCTGACTTGACAAGGCGATAAAAGGTGATGTGAGCTAACCCTGCTGTCAGCTGAAGACACTAGATCTGACCGGTGCAGATATTGGGCTCATTCATCCACCGCGGGTTTACACAACAAGAAGCAGAGTCTGATGCTCTACTACAAATGTATGCAAACTCGCATCAGTTGCCAAAGCCCCCATCCGGTCTTCTTCCTCTCACCAAATCTTTCAATTCCCCAGCACCGCCGGCTCCGATAAAACAGCTACCGCTTTCCGCCGACCCTCCTCCACACAATAACAACCCCTACGCACACAGTTTCCTCTCCCAAAATCCCCGCACAGATCCCAACACCCTAATCCCCGACGTCTCCGCATGCACCCTCCCTTACCTCCAAGCCTGCATCTGCGAAGGCCTCCGCATGCTCCCACCCATCCCTGCACCCGTAACAAAAGTGCCCTCAGAAGGCGACACCATCCACGGGATTTTCGTCCCCGGCGGAACAGGCATCGGGTACTACCTTCCAGCGGAGCAAGTCTGCGTTTAGGGGGGACGCGAGGTTTTTCCATCCAGAACTGCGGTCGGAGGCTAGTGCAGCGGAATTGCAGCGGATGGAGCGGAAGGGGGACTTGGTGTTTGGATCTGGGAAGTATCAGTGTTTGGGAAAGAATGTCGCGACGGTTGAATTGCACATAGTACGTACGGAGGTCGCGGCCAAAAGACTTCGCACCCTTCGCTTAGTGAGGTGCCCACCTATATCGCGACCCCAACCAAAAACTTTGTGGACTGAGGATGCGACCGTACAATATGTCTTTAGAATTAACTAAACACAATAAGACATGCGCAACTGCATGTACTAGTAGACTCCCTTCCTGTGCTTCTTCCTGCCCTCTGCACTGTGCTCCCTGCCTTCTCTGTACTCATTTCCACCATTTAACCTAATTACTTCCTAGATATGATGAGGTATTCTTTCTATTCAGGCTTGTATGTGCTTTTGCTCCAACTTGAGCCATGCCTCTTGCTACTTATACTCCATTAGTATTTGATACCTGGGAGCACTCTTTTATGTGATTTTCCTCTTAAGGTGATTTTAATAAGGTTTAATTGCATTCCAGTTAAGAGAATTTCCTAGCTACCTAAATCACTCAACTTTAAACTCCTTGAACATATACTCTTAATAAGAACTTGCATATGCAGGAGCCTTATCTTCTTGTGCAGTAATACCTAGTTGAACTTTTTTACATTCTTATATAAAAGATAATAACTTTGGCTCAAGAATAACTTTTTGATATCTATACTAATTAATTCTCTTTCTAGAATCTTGTTTTATCTTTCCTGTTTATCTAGTAAACTTCTATTCTGATTTGTGTTCACATATTAGTTATCTTAATTTCACATGTCATTCTGCTATTTGCATTTCCCATTATTGTTGTATATAAGATTCAATAATCTTATTTAAATAGTCAATTTCTTCTTTTGTCTTCTTTTTCTAAAGCAGTTTCTGCTTTCTAAATATACATTAGCCCTTTTTAATCATATAAGAAACAACTCTAGAATATAAATTCTGAATATTTCTTCTATTTTCTACAAATGCAAGTCTTATGAAATTTTTCATTTACTATTCTCTACACTTGTGTTCCTCTCTAACAACGTCCTGATACCATACTTGTTTCATCTTTCCATATGATATTCTTCTACTTTTTTAACTTCTAATCTTTATATTTTAAAGTAAATTAAAGTTAAGCATCTTTCATCTCTTGAGTAAGCCCAAGTTTCCAAGATGATTTTTACTTTATCATCTCTGATTCTTATAGCATTTGATATACAGTACTTGCAGAAATCTCAATTAACTAATTTAACTTTTCAGATAACTTTTTTCTATCTTTATAACTTTTTTGTATATGTTCTAATAGCTTTTTCTTTTTTTCTTTACTAGTCACTTTAGGTTATTTAGAGTATGGTGTATCTTCCACAAACTCTATCTTGAGAGTATAAGATTGTGTGGGGTTATAGTCACGATTATGAACTTTTTTTTTAAGTCAAAAATTGTTCTTCTAGAGAGATTAGTGATTTCCATCACACATTTAACTATAATACCTTCTTTAGCTGATGCAAGTGCTTAAATATGTACAGTGACATCATACTTTTTAAATAGCATTCTTATGATTTTTGCAGTCAGGTGAGGTTAAACACAATAACTAATATTTAGTTAAGGTAATGCCTAAGCACAGGTCCTGCTTAGGTAGGGGGTATGAAGTCTTTTGGCTGCAACCTCTATATAACAGGACTAAAAATAAACTATTTTATTTTTGACTTTATGTAATTTGCCTAATTAGGTATTATGCAGACAGTGGAACACCTACATTGCATTGTAACAATAAGATTATTTATACCAAAGAATAACCGTTTTGCGATTAGCATTTACTACTTAAGTATTATCAGTATAATTTTAAGTGTGACGGTGAGTATACTCATTGGTAGTCGCAGGCATCGAATCATCATAGACAGAGCAATGGGGGGCTATGTAGGTACTAGGGCCGCCAGTGAGCCTCTCGTCGCCAGTACACGTAGGATAAGCTTCTTGCAAGCTGATAGTTACTTGTCTTAGCGGGCGGGTCACCGAGGCTTGGCCTTGGCGCTACTGTGACATTAAGCCTTAGAGTATTGAAATAAAATTAAGTGGCTTGAACATGCAATATGCATGTGCTACGTTCTAACTGAAAAGGCAATTAATCTTTATGTCAACCTTTAAGACCTATTGTTGTGCTATTGACTTGATAAAAGTAATCTATACACTGCAAATACTCTTGTTATATTTCAATATGAAATAGACCAATAAGATAGATATGATGGATTAGCATAGCTATGGTTCAGCCTTTGTCGTTAGGTTGGGACAAATGTACAAGGGTATATCAGTTGAATAATGAACAGTCCAAATTGTAATTTCCAGTAAACATTGTTTATAGTAATAATTATATACATTCTACTACTTTATATAGTTGCTATGAACAGCAATAACAGCTTAGATATATTCAAGTATACTCTGGATATAGTGCTGAAAGTTTTCAAGACATAAACTTTTCTATTTATGACGGTGGGTATACTTATTGGTGGTTGCAAATTCTGAGAGACTTATATACATTCTGTGTAATTTTTGCCTTGTGTACTGCAGCATTATTCTCTATAAGCAATCTCCTTATCTCTTGTCAGTATTTATAAACTACAGAGATAATGTGCTGACCATATATCTTTATTATGATATTTCCCCAGTTTTTCTTATCTCATACAATAAGTGAACTCTTTCCTTCTCCTGAAATAGCACATTAGATCATGTAGAGAGACAACTTTCTAAAAGTAGGTTGAATATAATTTGTTTTATACTCCTTTCTCAGCTTTCTTGTAAATCAAATATTGTTAGCAACTTTACCAACGTTAATTGCACATTCGTCAGTTCAAATAACTTTCTTCCAGTTCTTAATAGTTCAATGGCATATTCAAGAACCCATTATAAATGACATTGTTTTACTATATTAAATAGCTTATAAATATTAGTATTGTAATATCTTTTAAAGTAAAATATACTAAGGCTTCTTTCTTGCAATACAATAGTCATATTCTTCTAAAAAAAAAGGTTGAAAAATACAATGAGCTAAGTATTGTAAATTTAGGGCTAATTTAATGCCTTTCTAGGTTAATTGTTAGTAGTGGTAGATGAAGTAACAAAATCAACAATTCTTTTGCGTTCAGGTATATTAAAGAAAGGAGAATGGCCTTTTCATTTTTTCGATGTTGTAGGAGCATTGCAAAGGCGATATACAGTTGATTTTTTCGTGGTTAAAGTAGTAGTAATTCGCTGTGTTGACTATCCTGCAGTAGAGTGCAATGCTTGCACCTGACATCGTTCCTTGTAGCTTACTTGTGCATGGGTTTGAGCTGCCATTGTTTTGAGATCACCGAATACTTAACTCTGCAGGTACATACTCTTTTTTTTATATTGCTTTCTATATGACAAATGCAGCTTAGAAGCGCATCCACTCGAGTATTCGGAGCACTTCGAGAATGCTCGCTTCGCTTACCAAGCTGCCCACTATTCAACCGATATACCCTTGTATGCTAAGCTTGTTGATTTCTCCAACGGTTTCTATTGGTTTGCATAAATTCTGAGTGGTTCGAATTCCATCCCAGCATTTGTGCAAGTAATAGCACGCTAAAGGCAGCAAGCGTTTTAGCTGCCTAGAGCTAATTTACGAAGGACTGTTTATCGCCATTAAAAACCCCCTTTAATGATGTAAATACCGTACACGTTTGCTTTAGTAGACAATGTAAATGAGACTCTTTTCCATCTAAATCCGAAGGGGCTTTGCGCTCTTGCATCAAAAAGACAAAAATAGAACTTTCAATTTCTGACACCCTTTCTACAAAACCAATTGATCCGTAGTAATTGCCACAGTGAAGAATCAAAAACTCTCCTGCTAAACCGTAACTTATTCAATCATATCTCATTGAATCATGTCTCGTTGAATCATAGTTGAGAACACTCGAATGGTCAATATGAAAATGACTTGGAGAGGAGCCTTGTTAGTAAGCGTCACCTACAAATTTCGCGTTCTGATCTACCAATCATGTATCAGACACTGTGATGCTCCTCAACAGGAACTTCCTTTCCTTTCCCCGTTAAATTGGTTTGCGGCTCCGATGCAACACCTTGCAAGGTTGCAAAGGAGGGGTCATGTCTAGATGACCCACCACATGAGTAGCAAGGCGGCGGTGCGTCCATATCCGCTGTCCCGTATCCAAACTGGGCCAGATACCGGTTCCAAGGGTCCCTCTCCACTATTTCTTGAGAATATATGCTCCAGCAGAACCCGGAGACGATCGCGAACACGATAAATACGTTTCGACTCTTATATAATCCACTATCCAAATCCAGGTCTTGTATCCACACATAGCGAAGGTACACACCAAGACCAACGACATACGTCTCAAGTGAGTACTCGGAAAGCTTTTTAGAGCTGGAAAGCACTAGGACCGTAGACACACGAGACAGAGGTGGTGAATTAGCATCATCGCTCTCGCGACCTATCCACTCCTTCATTTCTTCTGAGAACCAAACTCCGCTGACAATTCGTTGTTGCTCGCATGCGTAATATACCGAAACGAACGCCGAAAGTAAGCTAAAGACCCAAAGCGCACGGGCAGACCAGTGCACTTAGCTGGTGAATGGCAACAGCAGAGAAGTGACGGCTAGGAGCGCAACAACCGTTCCCTAGCCAGGAAAATCCAAAGTGTCAGTTCGAAATATTTGCAGACGTTTTTGCAGTGAAATATCTCACCCCCAGAGCCGCCATGGCGCACTCCTCGATTTTCGATTTTCGAAACTTATCGTAACATTTTTCTCTGCAATTGAGGAGCTTCCGAGCATGCGCCACACCTCACTACTGCTAAAGAGAATAAGACACTATGGACCCCGTAGAAGTGGTACCAGAGTTTGGTTCGACGGAATTTATTCGTGGGGTAGTAGGAATAAGGTTTCAGCAAACCTTGTATTCCTGAAGACATAGCTAGCGTTGATGTAGTGAATTGGGTAACAAAAAAGTTGTGCAGTGGGGGAGACAGCGGGAAAGCTTCGCTGAGCGTAGATATACTGTGCGAGGGATGACGAACTGGGATTTTGCCAGAAACAGAGCGATTACTCAGAGCGAGTCCTCTCCCTCCGGCTTGTGATGTTTAAATGGGTGTTTTGGTTAGAACACCCAAAGTCTAGACCGGGTCCCAAAAGTCAAAACAACAACAGAGAGAAAAATAAACAAACGAAACGGAGAACTCCGAACGGAAGCGAACGGCATGGTTTACAGGAGCCAATGACACTAGCCTAGGGTCGACATGAAGGCACCACATAGTCTGCACGTTTTGGGATGAACCGCAGACTGCCTAGTATGGCTGAGGAAGTTAAGGGGAATAGTAGAGCTGGAAACGAGGATAGGTATAACAGCAAAGACTTTAGTTATTATGAAATAGGTAATACTAACATACATTACTTAGATTTGGGGGTATTTAAGGTATTTGGATTCATAAACATAATCTTTTTATTACCAAGGACCAGAATCACTTCCTAGCTAGGATTTAACAAAGCAGCATACAATTATATCTTTTAATATTTTAGGCAATAAACTTGAATTACTAAAGTAACAGATAACTTAGTTTAACATTTAATGAAGTAGAAAGATAAAGTACTTTCTATTACTTTTCAAGTGCTTTTTATAGTAACTCTTCATTGAGTTACTAATTATCTGCTATTGGGTAATTATATACTATATTACAATTATGTTAAAGTATAACTTATAACCCAAATTCTAAATAAGGAAACTTAAGTTATATTATAACTTATACCTTTCTTATCTCTATATAATTACTATATAATTCACCATTTCTGACTAATATGTCTTTTAACTATTTTAGCTAGTCAGAAGCCTGTCAGCTTCCTTCTTTAATCACTCTTAACCTGTTCTTAGCTAGAGGTCTTTGTGATTTGTTAATTGCTCTTCATATTATTCCTTAAATATTATTATAACTAGTTAAGTCTACTAAGTAAGAACTACTTGGTTAGGATGTTATCTTATATTTTTCAGTTGTCATATATAGTGTACAGTATACAAGTTTGACAGTCTGTACTCTACAGCTTTAAGTACTACACTTTGGTAAGTCTGATTTCTGTTAATATTTAGTAACTAACTTTCTTAACTATATGCTATATTCAATATTACCTCATTTACAATCTGATCCAATATTTCCTATACTACTTCTATATCTATAGTATTCTATATATAATAATCTGACTCTGATGAGATCTTGTCTTCTAGTTGTCTTAAGTATTAAAGTATATAATAAATTATTCTTAAGATAATTATAGGGTAATTATATTAGTGTGACAATCTGACTTCAATAAGGTCTTGTCTTTTTAATTGTCTTGGATGTTTAGGTATACGATGAGGTGTTCTAGAGACAACTATAGGATAGTTATGTTGGTCCTGTATACTAGAATAGTGAAACGGTTCTGCTGCAACTATATCAAATGATATCTTTAGGTAATAATTCTTAGTATAAAGCTTATATTGTTAAACTAATAAGATACTTAGTGAAGAGAGAAGGAAAGACGCTTTCCCTAAGACCCCAATACTATATTTATAGTTGCCTCTTCATTGATCTCTTAGTTACTTGCTAATAGGCAACTCATACCACTTACTGTGTTTTTCTCTTGATGTAACTTATGCTTGACTCACGCCAAGCCTAGTGATGAAACCTGAGTCATCATAACTTATAACTTCTCCATTCATATTTGAGCTGCCTATTACATCCAGCTGATGTGTCTTTCAGCTGCCAAGTATTCTTCAGCTCTCCTGATTCTGCTTCTACGATTAATGATTCTGCATCTATAAGTTATAATAGTTCCTGTTGGCCAGTCTCTTTTTGGCTAGGCTGCTTGGTAGTCGTGTGGTTGGCTGAGGTTGTCGCCTTAACTGGGGTGTAAGTAATTTATTGAGTTGTTACAAGTTGTGCCCTCAGCACTGAGAGCACTGATTGCATGAAATCTTGCTCTAGCCCCTACTCTCCTACGGCAAGTACCGTTCATCCTCATATTCGGTTCATTTTTGCCGAGCCGTGCATGCCATCCTTAGTCCTATAGATTCATGATCTAATCCAATGGTTCCAACACCACTCCTGTATCTGTGGCATTCTTGGTGAGGCTTGGAATGTTTGTGACAATTAGCTCTATATATTAAAATTGCAAAACAGCTATTTTGCAACTATATTAAAAGATATCTTAAGTAATAGTTCTTGATATAAAACTTGATTGCTAAATTAATAAAACATTTAGTAAAGAGGAAAGAAAAGGTATTTTCTCTGAAATCTTAATATAGTTATAATATGAAGCTTTAAGGCACAAAGACTATGACCACGGCTTGGCAGCAGTACATCGTAATGCTGTATATAGTTAGTATACTAAGGGACATAATTTTCTTTTCAATATATATATGCAGGAAGTTACTTTTAGAAGAAGCAATGATTGATTTTATCATTAGTTTTACTATTAGAATTCAATCTTATCATACAAAGTAATAAAAAACTTTATATCTTTATCATCTTAATCTTAAGAGCTTTGTAACATTGCTGTAACCACACTTGGTATTTATCCTAATATTATTCATACTGTTTTAGTGATTTAGAGAGTCTGGCTTAAAGCTGAACCTAATAATAGTATTTATAATTGCTTCTTCACTAATCTTTTAACTACTTGCTAACAGGTAAGTTATGCTGCTTGATTTGCATACCTCTTAATATGACTCACAATATGACTCATGCTGAATTTAATAATGAAACTTAAGTTATTGTAACTTATAATTCTTCATTTATATTTAAGCTACTTACTATACTCAACTGTTAAGTCTTTCAGCTACTAACTACTTTTTAGCTCTCTTTATCTTCTACTTATACTCAAGAATCCAAGGTTTCCATGGTTTGTAAGGTTCTTATTATCAGTTATTTCTTAAGTAAGTTATTTGGCATCTGTGTGACTAACTAAAATTGTTGCCTTAACTAGGGTATAGATAATTTAATCAGTTACTATGAATTATACTTGTAGTATTGAGATCACTAATTGTATAACCCTACTTTAGCCTTTACTTGCTTCTGACAAGTGCTGTTTATCTTTGTACTTAGTTTATTCTTATTAAGCTATATATAACATTCTTAATTCTACAGAGTTGTAATTTGATTTAATGGTAGTAGTGCTACTCTAGTGTCTGTAGAATTGCTCAGTTGAAGCTTGAAATATTTGTAATATTATGGCTTAAGGTCTAAGATATCTATTATAGTAGAAAAGATGATAAGTAGAGAAATGAGTATAAAATATAATACTATCAACTAACAAAAGTTATACTAAGATAAGTTTTAAGGTGAAACTAAGAATAAGTAACCTACTCAATTAGCTAGTGGTTATAATAACTTTATCATGAAAGCTACTTAGTAAAAAATTCCTTCAAAATGCTTTTTCAATTAATAAAGAATATTATTATCTTAACTATTTGCTTAAACTATATATAATGAAATATATAAGATAGTAAGGCAATGATATGTAAAGAAAATATTAAATAGTAATATGCATAAGTCTATCTATTATAAAAGAATTGCTAGAAGATATTTAATTTATTATATTATGATTATCATTAGTCTCTATATACTACTGGTGACACTTATAATTATGTAGCTTTACTATTATGTTAAGTAAGTTTATTACTACATTACTACTCTAACAACTTTAATATCTAGACTATCTGTAATAATTTGATTTTATGTAATAGCAAAGGCTTTGGGTACCGTAAAGTAGGCGATACTGGTATACATTACTTGAACTTAAGTACTTTAAGTAACTCGATTGATGAACTGGGTTTTCTTATTGTTGAGGACTAGAATCACTTCCTAGCTAGGATTCAACAGAGCAGCATGTGATTATATCTTACAATATTTTAGACAATAAAACTTGGTACTAAGTAACAGATTTCCAAATAGTATATTTGATGAAGAGAAGAGAAAAGTACTCTTTATTGCTCTTTAAGTACTCTTTATAGCAACTCTTCATTAAGTCACTGACTACTTGCCATTAGGTAATTGTATACCATATTATAGTCATGTCAAAGTATGACTTACAACTTGATTTTTAATTAAGGAAACCTAAGTCACTGTGTAACTCATACTTTTCTTACCTATATGCAATCACTGTACGACTCACTACTTTTAGCTAATGTGTTCCTTAGCTACCTCAGCCAGTCAAGAGCCTGTCAACTAGATCCTTTAAATTGTTTTTAACTAGTTTTTAGCTAAAACCCTTTGTAGTTTGTCAGTTAAACATTTTGCAGATAATATTCAAGAGCATTTTAATTTATAGTACTAGAATTTATTCTGGAAAGTAACTTATATATGGAATGAAAATAATTTCAAAAAGGTTATAGTTATAATTAAAGATCTTAGTGAGTCAAAGCCACATATATTAATAGAATAATATATAAGTCTTGAGTATAATATACTCTTCTGTCAACTCAATTTGGACATATAACCTTAAATATTATAAAGTCCATTAATTCTTCTTGAGACATTTACTGTAGTCTATCTATATTACAACTTTTGCTTACTATTTAGACCAAAATTATAACTACTATCTATAAACATTATAATTGTCTTTATCACTCTCTCTATATTATAGACTATATATAAGGCAAACTTAATAAGAACTATTAACAGATCTAGTAGTACTATATTAAATTAGTAGATAATAAACTAGCTTAAGCATTTGTATTAAATGGTACTACTTATATAATAAATTTTAAAGACCAGAGTTATATATGTAAGGTGTTTTAAGAACATTTTATTTCCCACTATCATACTATTACAGTCTGTTTGCAGTAAATACATAACCTTTACAAATATGTTTACAAATAGTATTTTATAGATTACTATTGTACTACATATTTAATGCACATATAGTCTTTGTGTAAAAAGGAACTAATAGCTAAGTACAGCAAGAATAAGGCTCCAGAGCTTACTAAATAATATAAATAGTTCAAGAAATGTTAACATTAATGTGATAAGGTCCTTGATTAAAGGTAAACTATATATGAATATTGTAGAGAGCAAGGCTATATTTAGAGAAGTGATTGAAACATATTAGAAGTGAAGTAACTAAATTGTAGTATTTAAGTAAACTACTATGGTATTACTGTAAATAAAATCAAAAATCATAATATATCTATAATTAACTTTATATAATATTCAAGCATTATTGAAAATGCTGTATAGTAAATATACTATATATTTAAACATGTTTAGAAAACTACAACAAGTCATGCTTCATTTTATGACTTCTCAATTGCTAAAAATTTTATTTAAAGAATTTCTATTTTGACTACAATATATTTGTTACCACTAAAAGACAGTAAATAAGAATTTTACTGCCAGCTCTATCTTAACCATATATATGCATATAATATATATATAAGCAAATATAAAAAAAACTTTAGGATAGTAAATGTCAGTATTATAATATAATTAGAGTTAAATATTAGCTAGGGGCAACTAATAGTGAATTACTAAAAGTGCATTTATTAAATACAGGAATCTTGTTTTACTTCAAACAAATTGAAGTAGGTATGAGTAAAAACTTATATAAATCTTAACCAAACTCAGAATTGAGAATTTATGACCACTAGACTTCTTTTCAGTAATTAAAGTAGTAATTAAACTGAAAAGTATACTTGATATGACTTTGTAAGTACAGATAATGCTTTTATAAATTCCCAAAAAAATATGTCTAAGCTATTACTAATTAGTAATAATAGTAACAAGTTCTCAACTAAGGTAATAATAAGGATACTAAAAGGGAAACTTATATATATGAAATCTAGACATTTCTTAGTAACAGCTTAAAGGGAAAAGTGTTAATAGTTAAGAAAAAAAAGGTCTGAAAAGTTTTAAGCCTCATTTTAAGTATACTATTTAAGTCATTTAATTTAACATTGTTTGCAATGGTCACCTCCAGTTTAGCAAGATGCTAAACTTGGTAATTAGAACTTATATAGAACTTGACTCTGTACTTACTAAAATCTATATATATTTTTATAAAAATTTAAGTCTAAGTATCCACAATACTTATTCTCCTGCTCAACAATATGAGTATTTAAGAAAAGAAACTCAATAAAAGTTAATCAAGATTGAAGATAATAGAGTTAATTGTTAAGGCTTATTTAGAACTTATTTCTATACTTACTAGAATCTATATCTACTTTCATAAAATTCTGAAATTTGAATCTACAATCTCTATGGCTTATACTTATCTGTCTGGAAACTATATAGAAGAACTATAATACTTTAAAGTCTGAGCTTGTAAAGTAGAGGATTTATTGATAAGAACTTATTTAAGACTTGTTTTCATACTTACTGAAATCTGTATCTATTTTATCAAATTGTAATTACAAGATTTTTGATCTCTAGTTTTTCTATTTTCTGAAATAGAAATCATGTAAAAAGTTACAAAACTAGAAATTTCAATTAGTAAAATGTGAAAAGATATAGTTAAGATATATATTTATCTATAAAAACTTTTTTCTCTTATAAATTATTCTCAAACTCTCTTTCTATACCAGTAACTTTGAATATATTATCCTTAACTTCATGCTAGCTATTAACTATAACTTTATATTTTAGTTGAGCCAAACTGCAAATAATAATATATAAATATTATATAAAAAATATCAAATAATATTATTATAAAGATGACTATAATAAACTATATAGAAATATACTAGTGCTAGTATCAGTACTATAGTAGCTTGCATAATAATAACCATAATATACTATAAGCAATAAATATTTTATATTATTATTTTTGAAGAACTTAGTTAAGAATTAAACTTACATTTCTAGTTTTTCCCATTAACTTACTAAAGTACATTTCTTCCTCACTATAGTACTTTTTGGTACTGCAGAGATGATACAAAGATTTCTATAGGAAATATTGTCACTGAAATTACTAAAAACCATATAAAGACCTTTCTGCAGCTTTGCTTGATGGTATTACTATTACAATATTTACTATATTTACTATAATTCACTACACTAGTGCACTAGCACTTACATTAATGCTATTTCTAGTAAATTTACTCTTACATTTATTAGAGTTATTAGAATGGTAATCTCTTATTATGTTAGTCCCTAAGTTAAAGTGATAATATAGTAGCAAACTCACTCAATATAGTAGTGAACTTACATAACTATAAGTACCATAAGTAGTGTATAGAGATTAGTGATAGCCATAATCTAGAGAATAAGATTAAGAATCTCTTAGTAATTCTTTTATAATAACTTTCATCTATATGAGTTTTGTTATTTTTTTGCTAGTTTTGTTTCCTTCTTAGGCAGGTAATAAGTTAAAGCCTTGTCTTTGATAGTATAGCAATATCTCGAGCATTATAGAAAACTGCTTACTATTTATATCACTACCTACAGATTAAATACTTATATAATCTCTTACCTCCTTTCAAGCTACCATTTTTACCCTCTTTTCTCCAGAGCTTGTTGTATGCATTACAGATGGGTCATCAAGCCTTGCTTTAGCCTTGCTGAAGAGCTAAATATCTCTATTCTTGAGAAACTGTATATATTTCTATACTAGATTAGTTATTTGAAATAATGCTGACAATATTTAGGCATAGTGGTAAAGTACAGTAATATATTTACCACCAAACCTTCTGGCAGAAGTATCTACAAGAAGTATCTACAAGGAGTATAAAACCAAGTTACATACTTATTAGTCTTCATAACTCATTACCCTTCTAGTAACCTAGTATTACCCAATATAAGCTTAGTACCTCTGGTTCCTAATAATGATCTGCTATTATTTAGTATAACTTTTATTTATCTTAACTGGTTTCCCTTTTACACAGCTAAGTTTTTCAAGGAAAAGATTCCTCAAGAGTAGTATCTAGGATAAAACCTTTTTGTCCCATATTGCTTTTTTCCTGTAGCTAGTACCTTTATAATCTATACCCTACAATAGAGCTAAGACCTCCTCTATTCTGAATTATACTGCCAGTACTTATCTTCAGTATGACTATACTCCTAATGTGGCACCTCATAACCTTATGCCAGTACTCAGAATATCTGAAAATATATCATAATCAAGCTCTATTTTGAGTTTCATAAGAAGTTTAATAATGATTACCAATTTGAGAAAAGTGTAGTGCTTAGAATTGGTAATACCTAATGCCTCTACCAGCTAGTATGGGTAAGCTATTGGGTCAAGTGTCCATTCTGTGATAAGGAGGTTAAGAGTAGTGAGTAGAGAATAAATAGTTGCTTTTAGGGTAAGCATATAGATAAATTCATCTCTGTCAATTCTCAGGACAAAGAGAATGAAATTCAAATATGTAGTTATTTGACAGAAAACTTGTTACTCAGAAGAAGAAGCCCAATAAGTTCTAAGAAGTATTTGTATAATTTAGTCAGTATTTATATAAGAATATGGGGTGCTACCTCACTTATAAATTTCTTTATTAATATAAGACCCTCAGTAGTATACTATCAAAATGCCATTCAAACTTGAGATTAAGTACCAGCAAACTACAGAAAGTAATAGATAGCTAATTTGGTCCCACTATAACGACAATAAATTATATAGATAGATTTCTAAGTACTTAGAGATCCTCTACTCTACTGTCACTTCTCTTGTTCAATAAATGAGAAAACACCCTCTAAAATCTTGTTGGCAAGACTTTCCTTGGTCCGGAGCCTCTTGAAAACTTGATACAAGAGCTAAATAGACTCTTATAAAAGCTATAGTTAAAGATACTAAAACTGCTCTTACTATTTTTGAAATACCTTTTAAATCTGGAAAATACTTTTACAAAAATACTGTTTACAAGTATTTAAAAGTATATAATAAGTATTGCCATCACTAGAGAAAGAAATCTTATATGAAAACAGTCATAAAGAAAAAACAGTTTAAGTGGTACAAAACTTAGAGGGTTATGAATTCTATGAAAATCTATTATTTAGATAAATCTTTATATGAAATCAGAACTGACAGCAATAACTATTACATAATTTGGACACTAAAAGAAGAGATACTAGAGAGAAACCTTAAATTTACCTTTAGAAGTGGGTGGAAATATGTTTCCATTAGGGACTGCTTTTGTAAGTAGAAATTGAGTTTGATTGTAGTATTAAACAAGAGTTTAAAGATGACAGTACAAGAGTATATTGACAAGATCCTTAAATCATATTATGTGCCATTTTGGCACAAAATGCAAAGGAAATATGGCAAATAAAACTTTCTTGTCTATATGCAACAAGATAATCACTTAGTTCACAAAGCAGAAATTGTTTAAAAGTTTCTTGCGAGAATGAAGGTTAAGCTCCTTCCCTGGCCTTCAAGTTCTCCAGATTTAGCTCCTATCCAAAATTTCTGGATTCAAGATAAGAGGGTGATAAGTAAAAGGCGATACCATATTAAGACAAAAGATCAAGTGGGTGATGCGATAATTGAGTCATAGTGGGAAATTGACCCAGATCAGCTGGAAACACAGTGATGAGTTTACATACAAGGATGGATCTATGTATAAAGGCAAAGGGAGGACCGATCAAATATTGATCTTCAGATCATGTGCTTTAATTTGAGCTACTACTTTTTCAATTTGGTTGTTGCATTGTGAAGTTATTTGCATATGAAGTTCCGCAATCGAAATGCCCTGTACGAACACTTCCTAGAACCCATTGCTCCAAGATCGCCTCTCCTAGCCCGGTTCTTCAATGAATACAAATATTCCTGTGGGTATCGCGAGGTTACAAGCGGAAATCGATGATCTGGACGTGGAACTGCGGCGGATACAGAAGCGCATCGACAAGTGCCATGAGGGAGGCAGTAGTACTGCGAAAGCCGACGGGAAAAATGCCTCTGCTCCTACCAGGACCTCTGAAGAAGATACATCTCTAAGTGAGAGAGATCTTTTTGCCTCTTCAGGGAGGGGATGGATCCGACTACGCCGAGAGCTGGCGGGTTCAAAATCAAAGTAGGACCCAAGCGAAAGGCCAAGGAGACAGGCGAGGTCTCAAAGCGCTGCCCTGTCCGAAATCAACGAATACCCAGCTCCACCAAATCTAGTGAATTCGTCTCCTGCCGCACTCAAACCGGCCACACCGGCCACACGGGTTACATCAATACCGCAACCATTTCTCCCAACGGCTCCCTCTGCGCCCCTGGCGGAAAATATGGCACGACTATCCAAAGGGTGAGACTGAAAATTTTAGCATTCTTGGTGATAGAGACGAGAAATTGTGCCAGGCACGGCTGCTTGGCTAGGAAAACTCGGTTTGCAGTTTCGGCAAGTCTGCATGGGCTTTTTTGTGGGCAACGGTGGAATGAGTTGATGGGGCTGCGGTGGGAATCAGGGGGTAGAATAAAAGATACCTTATAACGGCCATGCCCATGTAAATCGCTCGTAAGGCTCCGTTTCTTGGCGGTTATAACGCATGAATGCATAGTATACCTCAACCAAAAGAACGTAAACACTATACCGAAGCCCGCATTGTGTTGCAGTTGCCGTGGGTCGTTCTTGAAGCGCGTCGATATGGTCTCGAATGCGGATATGCGGGCGGATCAATGAAGGACTAAGGTTACGGGGTAATAGCGTCTCCACGCTCTGGAAGTATTTGAACCGTTTTCCCTAGACTCATTGACATGTTGCGGAGAAATATTCATCGACGATGTACGAGGGGCGCGTCTATAACTGCCGAATACACGTCACTTTCGTCCACCAATAATCTTTCAAGCGTGCTCCTCCCTCCCTTCTATTCGCCACGACTCTTTCCCTATCCACCATCACCTACCGGCTTGCTTCCGGGCAGTCGAATTCGGTAGTCACATCCAAAAAGCCGACAGCGTCGAATTCGACTGCCTGGGACCATTTTTCGGCCCTGCTCCACTGGGAGAGTCGAATTCGACCGCCTGGGAGGTTTTTACGGCTCCACATATAGTCGAGTTCAAACCCGTAGAGCTCAATGCCGTAGCAACCAAAGCATTTGAATTTAAAATAGATAGTTAAAATAGAGCAACAGCGTCAATTCAGAAAAGAAGTTCGTTAAATAACATATCTGGACTATGTAAGGTCTGGTCCTTCAGCAATCTCTACTGCCGCTTGTCTCCTGATACACCTCTGAGACTTGGAAGCCTTCTGCGCGACCTCAGCTCTTCTCTGCGCTCTGGGCCCCATCTGGATGACCCTTTTTTGCCTCTCTGCAATCTCAGTGCCTGTAAGGGCATGCTTTCTAGTACTCCCCTTCATCTTCGGATGCAGTTCCTTATTGGTAGAGATAGAGGCCTCAACGGACCATTACAGGCCATGGAATAATACTCCCATAGTCACGGCCAGTGCAGCCGCAAGCCTGCATACCGCCTGCATACGCGGGGCCGAGGGAAACCTCGGGGCAGTCGAATTCGACGATGTCGACTTTTTGGATGTGACTACCGAATTCGACTGCCCGGGAGCAAGCCGATCGCCTACTCTCTGATCTCTCTAACCTCTTTACCCTGTCTCCAAGAGTGGGAGCTCAAGCAAAACGCTGCCGGCTTCATCAGGGTAGATGAGATAGTGACAACAAACCCCCCAAGGCGACAGCCTCACTAGTCATCACATCTACCACTCTCACAACTACTACACCGCCACCACTCCTACCACCATTCAATCCCTAGCCTACGCCGGAATTGCCCCGTACACCCCTCGCTGACCCTCCCTCCTCCTCTCCACCCATCCCTCAGCAAAAGCCCAAATCCACGCTACCACATACAGCAGCCCGCATAGCCCCAGCGGAATTCCCAAAAGTCCTAAAACCAACCACCCCAACCTATCCCACCTTATCTCATACCCATAACCCTCCTCATACCCTTCGGGCCTCACAACAAGCATATGCCTCGCCCCACAGCTTCCCTTTAGTATATATGGATCCGTAGCGTCGTTGTATCCCTCGCAGCTGACCCGCGTATCCACAAGGCGAAACCCCCGCGGGACATAAGTAGGCGCGTACGACCACTCTACAGCGCCGGTATCGGATAGACCATCGTTCTTGCAGCGAAACACATCAACAGCCCAGTAGTGGCAGGCGTTGCTGGCCGCGCATCTGAGCTGGGCCTTTGCTGGCTCACGGCGGTGTGTGGTTGTTAGGCCGTAGCGTAGGGTTAGTGTTTCTATGGTGGAAAGAAGGGCTTTGTCATCTAAGTCGGCGAGATTGCTGGACGCAGAGACAGAACCGCCGAGGGCGAGGAAAGCGATTGTTAGACGGAACGGTTATCGATTGACTATGGCCCCGAAGGAGTCTTAATTAGACAGCGGTGGCGATGCCACTGACGCCACTACTTGCCACCACCATGATGCGGCAGAGGCGATTTCCAACAGCGATGATGAGTGGGAACGCGCGCATTTTTCTTGTGCGATGGAAAAGGTGAGATGAACGAAGAGCGATACAATGAAGTATATATACGCGTCCAACATCGTGTCAGAAAAATCGGGGTGCAAGGCTGAAGCCGCCTCCAAAACCAGGCACATAACCTAGGCCAAAAGAGGCCAAACGAGCCGCACCCTGGTGGGCCTTCACACCCTAACGCAGCACCTAGTATCTAGTACCTCGTGCCACCCCTCCCAACCCACAACTCCTTCAATGAACTAATTAACACCCCCAACTCACAACAACTCTACCTCATAAATCCTCGGTAGTCTGCAGTTCGCGCGCCGTATCTGCGCCTCAGACATCCGTAACACGAGTCTCTGGTACCGTACGCGTTCTGCGAGGCTAATGGTATACGGACCTGATAGGTCGCCGTCCCAAGTGCGGGTTGCAGTGCGGTGGTAGGGATCGACTCTGCCGTAGCGGAGGGGCTGATTATTGGACTTCCATACCGGGATAGGTTCTTCCTCTTTCTCTTTTGCCTTGTCTTTTTCTTTCGCTTTGTCTTTCTCATTCTCTCTTTCCTTCTCCTTTTCCGTCTCTTTCTCCTTCCCTCTTGTAGGCGACCGGGCTGCCTTGCAGGTTGCCTCCATGATTCCCAAGGGTCCTTCAGGTTTCGCTCCTACACCCGGATCCCGCTTACGATTCGGAAAGAGAAAGAGGGAGAAAGCGGTGCCGAGAAATTCCCCCTCCCCCGCCAAGATCTCGGATTACGTGGCGACGCATCCAAGAAAAGAAGGCTGAACTCGCTTTTCAGCTTAGGTGGTACTATCGTATTTAATAAAGCCCTTTAAATCAACGGCCCATTCATAATAAACCTCACTCAAAAATTCCCTGCAACCTCAGATTCGCACGCGCGATCTGCTCCTCCGACATCCGACATCCGCAAGACAAGTCTATGGTACCGGATCCGCTCGGCAAGGGTAATGATGTATGGGGCTGGAGTGGTTGCTATCCCAGTTGTGGTGCGGGAGTATGTATCCACATCGTAATGGAGCCGCAGATTAGGATGTACGGGGAGACAGACGGTCTCTTTCCGTTTCTCGTTTTATTTCAGTCCCCACTCCTCTTTTTTCTTGTGTGATCGGAAAGTCTGACGGATCCTGGAAAGGAGTTTTGAAGACCCTCTTTGTTTGGGTTTTCCATCATTGCTGAACTTTCCATCTCTTTGTTCAAGCAAAGAAAGGATGGATAATGAGGAACTTAACGTCAGCCCCGTCGCCCCTACTTCTATTTTGATATTTATCGTTGAAGTTGCAGATATGAGATGGTTACGGTACCCGGGACCAAGATGCTAAACATTTTGCCAAGTTCGCTTACTGCGGGATTAGTGAATGCTTGTTCAAACCACAATGTTGATGACAGGCGTGGTGGATATGGGGGTACGGAGTAGAGTGGAGAAGTGGGCTTGAAGACTGGGAAAAGCAGGACTGGATCGCATGCGCGATGGCAACTTGTGGCAACTGGAACTTCAGGGGTTTTTGCGGTTGAGGGTAACGATAGGTGTGACCATTAGGTTGAGACTTTAGGTACCAAGAAACTTAGATCGGGGTTTCGTCGTGTTTGACGCATAATATAAATGTTTTATAGTCATCTTTTTATTGAAGTGTGACGATGTGATGTGCCTTCTTGATATCCTTATCAAGACTCCAGGGTAGCTGTTACGGCTTGTCAAAAGCAGCGGGCCTCCCAAGCGAGATGCTTTACTGAATGCAGCATGACAAGTAGGCCTGCTGACGCAGCTACCGGCCAAGAAGCAGTTAAGCGGTAGTCTAGGAGAACTCGATGGCGTTGCTCAGGAATGAGGGGCGCCACCCTGTCGCTCACTCGGAAGTCCTGGGTTTTCATAGAACCAAGTGATAATGGATGAAGCATACTCCTTTCACGCTCCTCTACCAAAGAAATCTTCCAAACTCATCAGCAGTCTACCACAACCTACATGGTCGCTGTCCCCCGTAAAAACCTGGTGTCATCCGAAAAATATACGCTAGCTCCGGCATCTAACTGGATCAAGCTGTCAACAAACGCCATAGCGAATCGGGGAGATTACCGAGAAGTGACCTTGCCATAATGATGTAGGGCTATCCCTACTCGCTTTTAATCGATTTAACACCTTCGCACATCTAGATCTGAACCACTTAGAAGCCATCGAACTCGTCAACTAATATCATGACCCAAACGTCATTAATTCCACAGCCAGACCGCGGTCTGCACACAACGCCACCTCGCCTGTATTAACTTTTTTTGGCCCGATCATAAACAAGAGCAAAGCAGTGACACCAGCTGCGTTAAGAAACGTACAGCCAGACACAACACAGAGATGAGTTCCAGCCGCTCCAAGCAGAACATCCAGATATACTGAGCCATTCGCCATGAACCAAAAATTTCCCAGTCCAACAAAACATCAAGTCGGCGCTTCATACACCCGCGAAGTCGTACTCGGTAGTTCTTGACGAACCCGCTGTACCTGATGTGATCCCGTCCGCCGCCCCATACCATAATTACCTGTCAATTTTTCGGCAGTTCCGCCTCCGGGGCTCACCCTTGCTTCCTTGTCCCCTCTCCGCTGACGCTCGCGGAAGAAAAGCAAAGCCAGTGCCACAAGCAAGGCGACGCCGAGGGTTCCGGCAATCGCTGCGGCAGTTATGGTATATTTATGAGGCGCTTGGACCTGTCGCGCTGATGGAGCCGACGATGTCTCGGTGGTAGATTTATCGGAGGACACTTGGATATGTGGTGCTGAAAACGTCGGCGATGTCCCGCTGGGCTTTAACCCAGGCTGCCCTGGTGACCCGAACGTGGCCGTCGCGGCAACTGTGGCAGTTACAGTTGACCAACCAGTCGTGGGCTCTAATCCCGTCTCTCCTGGCAATTCTGGCGTGACCGTCGAGGTAACCGTGGTGGTCACAGTCGACTCGACGGTCTTAGTGATACCACCGCTGGCAAGAGCTAAGATGTTCCCTACATTTGGGGTGAATGCTGCGGTGCAGCAGGGCTCATCGTACTGGCAACACCACTCGCCGATGTGGGTGTCGCAGGGAATTATATTGGTAAAAGTGCTATTGCTTGCTAACCTTATATGCGTTAGTGACTTTTTATACCGGCCGAGGGTAGATACAAAGGCAGCTATTCCAAAGCGAAGAAAACGCACCACTCGATCCCGATACACAAGACTCAAGACAGCCATTCCCCCACTTTGAGTCGGTGCAACCAGCGCGGTAGTAATACGCAACGGAATTCGAGAAGCAGAACCCGGTTGAGGTGCAGAAATCAGTTTGCTCGCAGCATGTGCTGACGGCGTCGTTAGGCGAACAGGCGAACAGGTTCGTTGCCGTCGTGCCGTCGGGCCAGTAGCATATTGAACTTGCGGCAGACGTGGTGACGGTGGTGAGGAGGAGTGCAAGAAATATGGCCATCGTGTGTGTTTGGCAAAATACTCAGATTGTGCGGGTGCTGGTGCGGCTAACGGGGAGTATATAAAGCTAGAGGTTGCCGTCCTCGTGGGGAATTGGCGATTTTCCACCGCCAAAACTGTCGCAATAGCGACCACATTTAGCAGAAAACAACACGACTGCAAGACGAGGGATTTAAAACCAAATGGTTACATCTACCTGCCACTAACCGCGGATCATCAGCCAAATCCTCAAGGCATGCCGAAACTTGGCTAGTTATATCTAGCTGCCGGGCACTGATGACCCGGTGCCATGAATAGGTGTAGCCCGAAACATCCTGCAACGCCAAGGCCTTCTCTTGCATCTTACAGCCGTTGCTACAAATCGCGATTAGGCGACCAACGAGAACACGCCCCTGCGATCCTCATTGTGTCAGCCATTGGCCGTTATTAGAAGCTGCTAAACGCATGCGGGGGATTAGCCATCCACCAGCGGCTTCATAGAGCAGACGCTATCTCCACTGCATAGACGCCCCACCGGCGCTTCCCCCCTGCATTACCTCTCACTGCAGTCAGCGAAAAGTTTATTGAAACAGCCCTTGAAGCGAAAGCCCCAAATCTCGTAGAAGAGGATTAGAAGATGAATCTTCTAGAACCTATCGAAAATATGTAGGGTTATTTACCAAAATACCCCGATCCCCTAATCTTGCCTACTTAGACTCCACACTCTATTTACCGCAATCCCGCAAGTCTAAAGCGGCACCAACAACAAGAACCTGTATATTCTTTACAAATTATTTCAGCGATCGTTTACCTGATATGGATAGGTTATATCAGCACTAGAGAGGGGAAAGAGCTAGCATCGCGCATGTCTTTTTCGGCGTTGGTGGCGCCTTCGCACTTAGAAGGCCTTAAGAGTCTAACTTAGACTGTAGTTTACCCTATGTTCGCTAAGTTGTAGCAAAGACCACCTAGCATATATTGTCTTTAACCAGGACAGGCTTTAGGGTAGAACTGTTAGAAGCTTACGCCATACGCTGTCTCTTATTCTAGAGATCTCTAGATGTTCCCCCATTGCTTTAATTTTTGCTCCGTAAAGCTCTTCGATTTCGTAGCTAGCCTAGAATAATAGCTGAATAAGAACATGAAATATGGGCGTACAAAAACGCAACTGAAGCTTTGTCAACGCATCTACCTTCGTTTACTATGAGAACCATACAACACCTAGTGCCGCTAGGCCTTTAAAGCGAATATTTTAAGATGAAAGAAATCGCGGTATCCGAGCAATAATGATTAAAAATTGTCATAATTTTGCAAAAAACTTGAAGATTCCAAGCCGCTAAAGCGACCTCTCTCGAGGCCCGACCCACAATACCGCCTCCTAGGTAGGCAGTACTCTATGTGGGGAACTGTATCTACCAGGTTAAATCGTTCTAGCCGCAACTAGCTGCGTCCATATCAGTGAGTGACTTCCAGACGAGGAAATGACCAATCAGCTCGCAATTGCCCCACCTGCAGTTTTTCTGTAAATTCTTTGGCGCGAAGCTGGTGCTGTTGTTGGTAAGGATGAGAGCGCGGCTAAATTGACAGGGAGACGGAGGAACGAGGCTGAGAACCGCCTGTCAACGCCAACACATACGACAGGATCCAACTTGTTGGTTGCGTCACACAACTTCCGCTGTCCTTAAGTCCCAACACTCACTTACGCGCAATGACATTCTAGTTCGAGATCCTTGCTTCCACGGCCGGCCATATTACCTGTATATATTACAAGCCATACGAAGCTCGCTTTTGAATCCCCAATGTAAGCACGGTATGCCGCTCCATGCTGTGTAGGCTCGCATGTAGAAGGGATATAGCTATGGCGGTAGATGAAAAGGATGTGAATGAATTCAATCCTGATTGAAATTTGTTGACTAAGAGTCTGAGATGATTGAAGTGAGCAGCTGTTTTACCGCCTTGCAATTGTTCAGGGTTGCCATGTCCAGTACTGTCCGTCTCCATTTGTACTTGTAGCAAGTTTTAGGAGCATCAGCTTCTATGTTAGCATGCTGTAGCTGTGTGTTTGGCCCAAGCTCATAACCTATATAATTATATTAATGACTGATATTCTATTGAATACTGTGGCCGAACCTATAAAAACTATATGCAACTAATACAAGAAGACAATTTGGTTGCAGAATACAACAACTATGAAGTTTCAGGTCTTACAAAGCAATGTGGATGTTCAAAAAAGCAGAGATTTTACCATAATGAAAACTCAAACCATTGTCTGATTTTATGTGAGCATTGCAGAGAGTAGGGACATAATTACTAGAAATGCAGAAATGCTCTTAGAGTGTGAGATATAATAGGTTAGCAATCATGGTAATTAGGTAAATGTATTATGATATCTGTATAATTAAGATCAAAAATTATAGCAGTATTGTATTTAATTTATACTTTAATGAAAATAACTTTTAAAAGTAAATATACTTTTATAAGTATTTGGTTATTTATATTTAAGAACATGAAAGAACTGTTAGTTTTAATTCAAGAATATATAACAGATTAACAATATGTCAATAAGGTACTGAAGGTAGAGGTTCTGGGGTTAGTCTCTTAAATTGAGTATAATATCAATATATTGATATTTATGTATGATAGTGTATCTTACTATCATACAGGAAATATTAAGAGCTTTTTAAAGTTAAGAAGATTATATTAATAGATTGGCTGGCATACTTACCTAACCTTAATTCAATAAAAAGTATCTGGAACAGGTTGAAGTAAGCTATTAACAATTGTTATTCTATTTTTAAGAACAAGAAGGAACTTATTAGAGTGGTAGAAGATATGACGGTAAGTATACTTATTGGTGGTTGCAGGCACTGGATCATCAAAGGTAGAGCAATGGGAGGCTATGGAGGCAGGTACTAGGTCTGCTGGTGGGTCTTTTGTCTTCAGTACATATAGAGCAAGTTTCTTACAAGCTGATGGTAGTAGCAATAGGGCTATTAGAAGAGCACTATAAACATAGTATATATACAAAGAGTTTTTGACTGATGGGCAGTCTACAGTAGGCTGCTCATTAGGTTTAAAAGGCTTCAGTGGCACTTTCTGTTCTTTTATTTGTTTACCTAGGCATTGCCGGCGTTACTGGTGTTGCCTGAAACAACCCAGTCATTGCTTGTCTCAGCAGGCTGATTACTGAGGCTTGGCCTTAGTACTACCGTAACAAAAGAGGAATAGAAGTACATTAAGGTGGCAGATTTCAGTGGCATAATTGCCAGTATGCTGAAATGTATGAAGGCTTGCATTAATACCAAAAGAGGTTATATAAAATAGTAGACATGAAGAATTTATCTCTCAATTATTTTTACTGTATCTGTACTACATTTTAAGCTCAAAAACATACTCATAGCTATAGAATTAATGTTTTTGTGACCATTCCCTCACCCCAGTATTTTTCACATTTCAATATTTAGTGATACCATATGTATAGGATTCCAATATGTGATAGAATGAATTGTAAAGTAAAACCCATAGAAGGTTATTAGGTATTACAATAACTATCTATATATAATGACCATTTTACTATCAAATATAATTGCCTTTCACTGTAATAACTACTGCATAGCAATTAGATATACTCTTAATAAACTTATTAAAGTCTTTTAGTACTATCTCTCCCTACAATAGTGGTAAAAACTAAAACATATCTTCTTGACTCTTTACTTCTTTTGCAGCAATATGACACTTCATCTTTAGTCATAAGTTCTTTATATTTTCTGACCGTAGTTTTGCAAGCATCCTTGTGTGGAGGGTCTAAACTGGTTTGCTGAACTGTTATTTTTCGGTTTGCAAGGTAAAACTTGACAAGGCAATATTGTAAATGTTCTCCTAATTCTAGAGAATGGCCTGATCGCTTTTTATTTGGGAGAGGAGTGAAAATACTATTAGGAATAAAGCCTTTTGGCAAATATTGTAAACTGTAGTCTTCAGAATTGTGATTTGTGAAAAAATGACCCTGTAACTATATCACTCACAGTGGAAAGTAAGGACTACAGCACGCTTTGCTGCAGAATGCTGTTTTCGAGTGCCTATACTTCTTTTCTTTGAAGCTTTATTTTTGCATTGAAAATTTTCTTGGTCAGATATTGAATCGTATCGGGCTTATTGGTGGCTCTTTTTCAATATATTGGCAATATTTTGCCACATTGAAATGGTGTTCGGTGATTTCCCTATATGTTTCATCATATATTGGAACCCACTGTATATTTTCTGTCTTTTCAGCTGGCATTGGCCTGGAATCCAATAGATGTTCTTACTTGATGGATCCTACATGCTGAATCTCAGCAGCGAGAAGAAACTCAGGTGCTATTATTGGCAGTGTTGGATTGTGCCATGTCTTAAAAGGAGATTCGAATAGTTGATTGACTCTAATATGTGGTAAATGTATTCGATAATACGTCTTCAAATGGTAAAGTCTAGGCGGGATCCTCTAGCTTGAATTGAACAGAACACATCTGGCTAGAAAAGCCAAGCCCCATGCTAAAGCCCACCGGGGTTGCTGACAAGGCAGCATCGCTACCAGAATTGGGACGCATGGTCGTAAGCCACTCTCAGGTCCTAGGATAGATGGTAGAATCTCAAACCTATTGTACTCGAAGCTGAAGACTGAAGATGCGGCGAATTCATAGTAAGGCGGTGAATGAGGCTGCTAGTAGCTACCGGAATTGAGATTGAGATCAAGGGTCATCGCCATCTGAAAAAAGGAAAAGGGCAGTGGTGCCGAAGAAGCTGAATTTCTCTGTACGCAAAGCAGAGCGTATTCTGATTGTAGCGGAGAGGCGGCAATAGGTAAAGATATTGGCCTTTGTGCCTGAATTTTCCATATGCTATCGGTATTGCCATAGGGCATTTTGGTAATGCCGCAGGGTTTTTGGCAGTGCCACAGGTTAAGCGAGAAGACAGTAATTTCACTGCGGTGTTCATTACTTACTACAGCTGCTGGATATCACTTAATTATTTAAAAAGAGTTCTATGAGGATAAGAAAGTGACACATTCACTCTAGATAAGTCTGCAACTGTTTTGACATACTTGTTGTTGTGTAGTTGATTGTAAAAGTAAATGAACTTCCGAAGGGTATGTTGCCTTTTAGCGAACGTTTAGAAGATGAGGTACCTAAGAATAGAGAAGCGAACCTAACTCATAGGCGAGAGGGCCCCTAGAAATTTCCAGTGAGCGTAGTATCGCTCTGGTGACATGAAGTGCCTGTACGCTAGATTTTTGGTTTAAAAATATAGTAAAAAATTAGGATGGAAAAGGCAATATTGGAAACAGGATGAATATATTCAGTCGATAATGGTATACCTGTTGCAAGCTTACCCACTCGCTGTTTAATGGTTTTCTTAACTGAGTTTTAGGCATCGCTTAACTAGAAACCTGTGGCAATACTAAAAGCCCTGTGGGGTTACCAAAGTCCCTGTTGCATTACCAAAACACTCTGTGGCAATACCGATACCCTTTTCCATATTCCAGTCCGGAAAGCGTCCAACCTGTCTGCCGCATATTCGAACAATGCCCGCGTCAATTCTGCCGACCAATTCCACCGTAAGCTCTAGCCAAACGGCCGAGCAACCAAGAGAAGCTGCACCTTGTAGCATTTGGAGGCGCAGACCAGCAAAGCTTCGACCAGGTTGAGTTTCAATCAGGCATACTTACAGCCTGGTTGAGAACTGGAAAGGACGAGCCGGCCAGCCCAATCGTACGGAGTGGCATAGCTATAGCTCGGCCGGAGAATGTAAATCTCGTACACCATCTGCGGTACAGTGGAGGGGCGGGGCCACACGGCCAAGGCAGTGACAGAAGGCAGGAATACGAGGACGAATAGGGAGCAGCCGCGAGGATTCCGGCCTCGGTAGATAGGCGTTCGGCTGCTGGCGCTGTCTGCCTCGGCGAGGCTGACGAGAATGTATCGAGACGCGCACCAAAAAGATGCGGTCAGGGAGGATTCTAATTCCCTTCCCCAAAGGTGCCCTTCCAACAGATGTCGTGATACGGCATGGTTGCTCGGAGATAGTGAAAGGCGTACATCTTGTTGCGATAAGTCAGAGCGGAAAATTCTCTAATTATCTATGGCCCCAAAGGGGCCTTATATAGACAGCGGTGGCGATGCCGCTAACGCGGCCATCGCCACTATTTTCCACCACCATGATGCGGCAGAGGCAATCTCCAACACATCTGGCGCCCACCAGTCGAGGGCGCAGGGTGTATATGTCGAGGGCTGTGTGCATTCAGGCATATGCGTCGAGGGTGTGTGCGTTAGGGCGTACGCATCAATGGGGCAAGTGTCGAGGGCGAGATTGTTGAAGGTTATGCTTCGAATCGGGGGCGGAATTGTGGCTACAGGACGTAGAACATATAGATTAATTGCTTGCTGTATAGATCAACTACATACAAATGCAGGCCTACTTATAGATGGCCGTTCCACGGCTGTGTCGTCAATACCGAGGTTCATCGGTCTCGCTGAGAACCTCAACACCATACCAGCTGAGGTGGCGTTCCGCCACTCAGCTGCTCAGTGGTACTCGCGTGGCCATTCCAGCTGGCCAGGGATGCTCCAGCGCCGGCGATAAGGCATATCACAACAGAGATGTTCCCTCACTCATAGAGCGGAATATACACATGAGTACTTTGAGGCTGCCGTGGGTTTCTGTAGGATGTTGATCGGCGGTTGGAGATATTTGCGTGGAAAACGTCGCGACTGGGGAAACCCAAGACGTTCTGTCACCGGCCGTTACCCGGCAGTCTGCTCACTAGGGCCAAGGTTTCTTGAAGAAGGAGCGTTGGCGATTCATATCGCAAGTGGAGAAGTACTCAGACGTGAAGACAGTCAGTGCACAGTATTAGGGAGAGCGCAGACGTATAGGAATGGGAGTGCTATGCATCGGAATTGTGGAAGGGCCCGGTGTGTGTTGAAATAAGTGATCATATTAGCAACGGTAGACGACAATATCGAAGCTGTGAACTTATAGTGAGAGGAAGAAAAAAGACGCAACATGTCGCCAGCAGAGAAGTACGCGGAAGGATGAACAGAAAATATCAACCTGGGGTCACATGGTATTTATGCAGTTCAGGGCAACCTTAAGACCGGTGAGTTTGATGAGCGAGCAAGTATAGTACGAACCATGCACCGGCACAAACGAGCCGCAGGTTTCAATGTATAATTACCAATCGCGAAAACTGTATTTCATGCCTTGGTACCCAACCAACCAATAAACAGACTCCGGCCGCGTCCTCCCGTCTCTCAAGAGCTTAGGCACCCATCGCCCGTTGACTTAGTTTACAGGCCCGAGTGAGGCAGGTAATTGGTTTATTTTCAGTCGTCGGTCGTTAGGCAACCAGAGCCACAGCAGTGAAATTCACAAGCCAGTTGAGACGCAAGATATCTGGCAGACGGTCTGACTAATCATATCGACTGGAAGTTCTGCCTCAGGCAAGAACAAGCATGCCAGGTTGCCTCAGGTGTTAGGGTTGAGCAAGGATGCACAAACAGGCATCATGCAGCCTCTTCGCCCTGCACCACGCTGGTCACCGTGCCTCAGCAGAACAGTCAGTCCTCAGATCGTCACCATAGGCTCATAACCTACCCCACTCTTGAGGGTTGCAAGGCCCCAGGTAAAGAGGGGAAGGAAGTTTATTAGGCGGTGTCGCCTCAAGGCCTGTTGTACTGCCTTCCCCGATCCTTGCATTCTGATCTCCGAATTAGTGTAGAAGCGAAACTGCACAGTTAGCGAAAACTATCGAAATACGTGAAGCAGTATCGTAAACGACCATACGAGATAGAACATCAGATTTAGCGTAAATTAATTTATTCACGCAGGCTCAAGCCATTTGTTTACCATTATTTCCTATTTTAAATCTCAAACTACGGCCGAGCAGAAAACCGATACACAGCCTCCAACTCATACCCCTCCCCCGCCCCAAAAACCTGCCTTCCCTCCCTTCCCCACTCCGGATGATTAACCCCATCAATATAATCCTGCACCTCCAACACCACACATCCCCACCTTTCCACCACCCTCTCCCTCCCGCTGTCCCCAAAAAACCCCTGCGTCTCCTTGAGCGGGAGGGTGCTGTTTTGGCCATTACAGGTGTACACCTGGAACGCGGATTGGTCGGTTGAGATCGAGAGGGTTATCCCGGACCATGGGCTTGAGAGCTTGGCGACGGGGTGGGAGTCCCAAGGGGTGGGGAGGAGGAGGTTGTGGATGTAACAGTTGTCGTAGCCGGTGCAGTCTGCGCCACAGTTGCCACCCGCCTTAGTCAGATCCTGACCAAGGGCCTTAGGAAGTGCCCAGAAATCGTTCACAGACCCAGGGGTGTTAGGGAGGAGAGCACCGGTGGGGATGAGGGTCGGGTCGACATCGATGCGGAGACCGGCGTAGGGAAGGTGGAGGGTGTGATTTAGTGCGAGTGCAGTCTTCGGGTTCTGGAAGCCGTCGAGGTTCCAGTAGACCTGTGGTTTGGGGGGGCAGCGTTAGTTGGTTTGGTGCTAATATTTCGGGACTTTCTTTCGCTATGTGGGGGGAAGGGGAAGCAGCGAGAAGGGGGAGGGCCAACGCACGTGTGAGCTAAGCATAATAGGCGTTTTCTTCCTTGGGGTTGTGGGCGTCGCTTTCATGGAGATATGCCAGGTGTTGGGGGTGACGGAGTATGTAACATGACTGGCCACCTCCCCTGGAAACCCCTCCTTCCCATCCGGATCTACAAGCGAAAACGTAATCGAGTCCTGTGTATGCGCAGTCACCGTAAAATTCCTATAATCCTACATCCCCCCTCCACCGCATCAGCTAACTCCACGAACCACGGAAACAATCATGGAGCGGCGGTTTATCATGACTCACCCACCCGTCCGGCCCCCCATGTAACGTATCCCTCCCCCCATTCTCATTCGGCGCAACATGGTATACCACCCCATCAATATCAAATGTACTATTCCGAATCCGATTCGCATACCGTCCTGGTACGCCCCCAAGATGAGGATGCGATTTATCGAGCGTGTACGCGGTCGCGTTGTCGTAGCCGAGAACTATGTCCCGCTCGATTCCGTGTTTGTCGGGTACGAAGAGGTTGGTGAGGGAGGCGCCGTACGGGACAAAGAGGGCACGGATTCCGGGGGCATGGATGGTGTATTTACCGGTGGAGTCGGGGCTGAGAATGGAGGGGGCGGGCCAGGTGAAGAGTGTTAGTTGGAGGGTGAGGAAGGCTAGGAGGGTGCGGAGGGGCATTTCTAGGAATTCGGGGAAGGTGAGCGCATGGAGGGAGAGTAATTGCGTGAGGATGCCGTCTGTTGCGGGTTTGAGGGGAGTCTGTTCCGTCGCTGCTGCTGTTGCCCATGGGCCGGCCAGGACATCTTTATAGGAAAGGAATGGCATGGCTACACTATTGCCCGATATGTCGTACGAAGATATTTCTTACCCCAACCCATCGATTGCATCTCAAGACAGGGTGAATTTCGTGCCTCTAATTCCGTGGAATCAACTCTTTTGCGCATCTATCAGACAATGCGCTTGTGCAGTGTCACCGTAGCATTTCCGGGTTGCGTTGCGCTAGTTGCTTGCTAAAAGGCAGGTATATACTTTCGAGGCAGAAGCGATACCTGCACTACTAGCGTTTTGTAAGCGAGTGGGCGTGTATCTTCTAGTGGTGAGAGAAAATGAGGTCCGTCGATGTGGTATCGATGTTGGTATCTTCCGGGGGAAGACCCAGCACGCATGCAAGCCGTTTGATTTATCCGTTGTGCGAGGAGGAATCTAAGGCAGCGGTCTTCCCCAAGTCGTGCAAACCAACAGCAGCGAATGTTTTCGCGCGCCAATTAATTGCGGGAAGGGGCGGAGTGCGCGCGAGAGGTGATTGTTGGTTACCCTGCCTCACGGGGTCACTTCGGTTGACTCGCGCCATTCCCGCTGTTGCCAAGATCGATAGCGGAAGAATAATACACGGTAGGGGTCTGGTAAAAACACAATGATTCGAGACACATACGTGCGCATAAATAGTCATGCGCGGAATTGGCCGAGAGTGTTTTTCCTTATGCGCAGCGGATTAAACCTTCTCATCGCACGTAAACAATCGAGTTGCACATCCTCGAGCACAAACACTTTCGGGAAAGATAATCAAATCTAATTTTTATGTGAAAAATCGCGGCTGATCCCCGTACATACCCGGTAGACACTTTAAGAGCTATCTTAACATCCGTTCTCGAATAAATAGACGCCGTACAACACCTTTTCCCTCTTGGAAGAAACGGCGGCAGGAATAACCCTCGTTACTTTCCAGGATAGGTTATCTCGGGTGTGGAAAATATTTCCACACAATAGGGTCGTCCATATGTATGAAGGTCCGTAAAAAGCAGAGCAAGGCCATGCATGGCTAGGGCTGGTAAGAGCCAGTGGCGTGCCTCAAAGTTAGGCCAATGACTGTGACCATTCCCGTCATTGCCGAATTGCACTTTTGATTTTAGTCTGGGTCCCACTTGTTTAGTGGGGTTAGGGTCTTATACTATAATAGCAAGTTTCATTTCGTCTTTGCAAACTGAGTTAATTTGCACCTGTAGACACTCCTACCGTTCACGCTTCCCCCCGAGCTTTTCCCGGAGCGTCAACTCGTTTCATCAACGCCCAAGTCTCAACCGTGGCCTCTTTCATCATCTGGTGTAATGTTCTCTCATCTTCCTCCAAATATACTCTTCACTCGGCGGGAGAGGGTTCGTGATTCAAGGTGCCCTTGCTGAATTCGAACGCTTCAACAAAAGGTCGATTAGCTAGAAGTCCAAGCAATCATTAGAAGTGAGAGACTCATAAGAGTATTGTATATTGCTAATGGTACTGGTGGCGGCCTTGAAGGTGAGGTTTTCGAATATAGAGGTTACCAGCCATTATTAGATGGGATTTTGGGAAGAGGAATCACTCAGGAAAACCCATGATAGGGGTTCCTATGTGTCGTTAGGAGGGTATGAAGAAAAAACGGAAAGATTTGGGTAACAGGAAGGTTTATATAGACGGTAGAAGTTGGCGCACGGATCATCTTTAGATGTTAATGAAACGGCTTCTGGTGTATCCACGTTTGTGTGTATAAGGAACTCTTGATATTATAGCAGCATATTAAGAGTTCAATACGTTAGTATATGCATGTTCCTGTAAAGTGAGAGAGTCATTGAGGGATACCGGTAGTAGTTCAAGATGTAGGGTTTATATCGCGGCTGTGGTAGAGTGGGCCTGCGCGATGGAATGCAATTCCAACGTAAGCACGGATTTTTCCATTGGCACCTTTGATGTAATGAATTTAAATTTGTCCGTCTTGTCGTCAGGCGTCCAAGCAAGAAATGCTTCCATCAATATAGTGTCTGTTTCGGCAGAAGGATATGGTCTGCTACGGTAATCTGCGCGGCGCGGGTGGTGCAGGTGACGGGCGGCGCTGATGAATGGAATACTGAAGCTTCTTGATGTGGAGAGTGCGCTTGTGAGCATCGAAGGTGCAGGAGGTAAATCTGGCGATGAATGTCTCGCCAGCAGTAAGCTCCTGGTTGAGGCGTTGAGGGCGGGTAACATTGACCTAGCCAAGCCCGTGTTGTAAAAGGATCGCTAGGAGACGCTTAATCTATTCTCTAGACTATGGCCATCGCTGGCCTCTATATACTACTTGTTGTAGAATCGACTAAGAGCGAAAGCTAGGTAAGGGACAACTGTATTTGAAAGCGACAACTGACTAATTCTACATAAGGTTTTACCTGGCCTTATATATTGATGCCGGTGTTGCTCAGGCCCTCGGAAGCATCATTGAGAATGTCCGGATAGTAAACTTCCGGGCATGATTATGCCCGGATACGACTGGTTCCGACGGCAGCACTGCTTCCGAATAATGTGCAGGCACCAATCACAACACTACTTATGGCACTTGTGGTTGTGTGGCCTCGCCACCTTGCTGAGTGGGTCCGCCACCACATCGCCACCCCAACAGCTCCAACAGCCCGCGTTGCCAGCTGGCACAGAGCTCGCACTTGGTGCTATTCTATGACGTTTTTGTAGCAACCCAATATCTATTAACAGCTCGTGCCGTCTTCAAACCAGCTAAGGGAGGAATCGAGGTGCCTGGGGCTCGACGGCTCTCTCCCTTCGGCCTTATGCCCTTTCCAATCCACTGTCCAGGGTGCATTATCCCCCTTAGGATGACCTGGCCATCGGGGACAGCCCATGTGGATCACTGTGTGGCTGCCCCTTCTGCTCCAGGAGCCATCAGATTTCACCGTGTTGACGAAATGCCTCAGGACTAGATCTAGAAGATCATAGGCCTAGATATTCTTTCCTTTCCGCTGGTTGAAATGCAGATAGCTATTAGAATAAACCAGCGTGTCTGCTGCTCTTCCTCAAACTAGACTTGTGGAATTAACTTATCGTGTAATCCATTCCGCCTTTTTATACATCCACCCTATTTCCGCAAGGTTCTAATCTCGTCATGTTGGTCCTCGTATTTTCTAGGTTACGCGTTATTTAGTCTGTACTTGCAAGCGCAAACAGCGCCACGATATGAGAAGACAGGGAACTCATCCAGTACAACAAAGATCTTGGCACCAATTATAATTGCGACGGCTCCCTTTCTCTCAATTGCAGCTCAATGCCTTTCAAGCCCCACCGATACCCTGACCACGACCCAAACATTTGGAAGCACCTCGCCCACCCCAACTCCAACTTCAGGGCGCATTATCCCAGAAAACCACACAGGGTCCCTTCTTGCGTGCCAGCTTCATGACGCCCGTCATGCTGCTAGTTACGGCGACGTGAAGTGGTGCGCGCAGGCATGCGTCTACGACGTGGAAGATTACCCGTACTTGGACTGCCTAGACTACAATTGTGTTTGCAGAAATTATGATTCTTCTTTCCAAGGGATCTAGGCTTGAATTCAAGTCTCGTGCCGGCGATACGTCGGGCTTGGCAGCTGCCTCAAGCATCTTTAGTGTGTGGTGCACACCCGGGGATGCGGTGACTTTGGCTACGACTACTGCTCCGAGTACAGCCAGCACATTGGGAATGAAGATACCGGCTGTGGCTTCGCAGAGGGGAGTAGAAGTCGTGAGTGTTTTGCTATATTTTGGGTTTTTCTCTTCCTCGCAGCTAGTTTCCTACGATAGTGCGCATCCTCCGAATGATGCAAAGACCTTCCTCAAACTCGCTCTAAATAGAAAGGCTAACAAATGTCCATCTAGCGGTTCCATCCTCACCTATTCCTTCAACTATGACAACCACAACGCCTCTTCTTCCTTAATATTCTCTGCTACCGCCTCACCCAACCCTTCTCTCAACTCCCCGTCATCGAGCTCGCTTGGCACTACGGCGTTAACCGTATTAGCCGTTCTAGTCACTTTTGTGAGTATCTTCGTTACGCTCTTTGGTGCGGGTGCGGGGCTATGGTTTTCCGACAATACGCGGTTTCATATATTCATAGAGAGACGTCCCCGGCTGAAGGAGCGTTTTTTGATTTGTTGTTTTAGGGATAGGAATCATTCGACGGGTTTGAGGGACGGTAGAGGAAAAGATAGGGGGAATGGGGAGTTTGAGCTGACGGGGAGTAGGTGGTTAAGGGATGTGATATAGTCTACAAAAATCTGCAAGTTAGGAAGGGATTTATTAATGCTTAGCTTATAAATTGACACGGTTATCTTTAGGTGCAAGCTAGAGAGTTTTCACGGGAGTCGTATAATGCTTGAGCGGAATATCTTAGGAGCGTTCTTAGGGGTTGCGGGGAGTTATTTTGCGGTTTGCTTCGGTGTACTGAGCGACTGAGGGACGCGGTATAATCTGTAGCCGTGCGGTTGAAAGGGGTGGCCTCTGTATAACGGATGCTTACTAGGTCATTCCCTTATGCCTTAGTAGGGCTTTGTCGCGACTTATGTCCTCCGAGAGGACATTACAGACACTAGGGGTAGCTGTTACGTTACAGTGGTTCGGAGCCTTCTCAAAAGCGCCCAAATGCAGCGAGAGCGTCTGAAGCTTTCGCTGTTCATGGTCTGGAAATGTTCCTTTCCGCCCTCTCTATCATGGTGGCTTGGACACACTTGCATATTGGTCGAGTATTGTTCGGGGTGATATCGACGTCTGCAGCCTGGGTAATATAGCCAAGCGGCTTTTTAAATACTCTAATGGTTGGCCGGCGCTCCAATCCGCCGTGGCATAAAACACGACGAATCACAGTATGACACGGCAAAAGTTACTTAGTGAGTATATGGTTGCTAGGCAGAGACTAACCTCTACACCCTAAGTACAAACCACTTTTTAGTGGTTTAAGGACGAAATTCTGCAGGTCGCCATATTACAAATCTCTTTATTGAGTTGCTAGTATGAATGCAGGATCTTTGCCCTCGCTATTAAAGTGCCAGAGCAGTCAAACTCGGTTCCTCTTTCTTTGTGGTGCCTCTGAAGATATCAGGGCAGTCGAGTTCAGCCTCTCTTGCTTCGTGGGGCTGAGCCCTACCTCAGGGCAGTTGAATTCGACTCCATTCGACTCCCTGGAAACGATGCTAGATTTCGACTGCCCCGCCACAAGCCGCAAGTTTGCTATGACGTAGCTTTCGGGGAGAGACGCACCAGGTTTTAGCGACTTTCGGCTTTATGCTAACTACGGCTAAGCAGTATCGCAGCCTAAGCCTCGCTAGAATTAGGCGGGCCACCCCCTCACGATGACCGGCTGCATTACCAGAATAACCTACACGTAGCGTCCGCTACAACAATAGTAGAACTATTTGGGTTACTCGAAGGCCTAGAGAAGAGTTTGAGAAGTAGAATCTCCAGCCATCTTTCAAAAGTGGACATACATCAACCAGCGCTTGGGGTGCAGTATATGGTGGGGTAGTAGGGCCATTGGTATTTCTACTGGAGGGTGGTTGCATGACTGCTAAATTTTATATTGAGCATATTTTAAACCAGCATTTGAAATCCTTCGTAAAGGAAATCAAAAAAGAACAGAAAAAACAATAAGTTCATACCATAGATGATAATGCACCATACTATACTACGAAATTAGTACAGGCTTGGAGAAAGAAGAGCAAAATCTCTCGCATACAATGGTTTGTATAATCTCCTGATCTTAACCCCATTGAGAATATTTGGAGCATTATTAAAAGAAAGATTAATAATAGAAGATATCGTATTCGCAATGTGGGAGAGATGCAACGGGCATCTCAGGAGGAATGTGGTAGGCTTACCTACAAAGAAGTGTTGAGCTGCACGATGAGTATGTGCAAAAGGATAAGGATGTGCTTGAAGAAAAAAGGTAGACATATTAAGTACTAGCGAGATTCTCCCAGTCTTTCTCTTTCTTTTAATTTACTTTTTATCTCCTGGTGACACGGATTCATTGTTCTGTAGCATTTTTCGTAGAGGGTAGTGAATTTATGACCGTATGGACACTTTTTTGACACAACTGTACATATCGTCCTTTCCTTCCTCCTACTATTTGCTCTGGCCAACCCAAATAATAGCACTACAGACACTCCCAGCATCACGAACGGAATCCAGAAAATCAACATGACCCTCTACAACCACACCTACATCCTCGACTACCCACCCCTCGACATCGAAATCGGCTTCCGGTTTTGCTACGTCTCACTAAGTATCCACTGAACGGATGGGAAATAACACAGTCTGTATCCCTGGAAATTGCTTCGTGTGGGGTTTCTCGAGAAAGCCCCTGTCTGCCATGTCGCCGTACAAGCTACTTAGATGCCGCTAATGTACCTCCTCTAGCTGGATGCAAATCTCGGTAGTAAGTTTCTCCTCTACGGTCGTCGGGCTGGCGGGGAGCTGAGAAGCGTTCCTAATCTAGCAAAGGCTGTTCAGGAAGAATTGGGGGATGTGGTGTGTGCGTATAGCAATGGGGAGCTGAGGAAGGTGGTGAAGGGGAAGGGACTCGGTTTTTATGTGGAGGACGGAGGGGTAGGTAGGTAGGGCTGGGCATGTGGGAATTAGTTCGAAGAGGTCGGAATCCGTGATTTTGAGGAGGGATAGTGTATGGTGGGAAGCTGAGGTGGGTAATTTGGCGGCTAGTTGGACCTATGTTTTCTTTAGCAGTTTCTTCTCTTCCCTTCTTGGGTAGTAGCTCTATTATGCAGTAGAGTTTGGCCGCGTAAGTGGGAATACCACGGAGATGTGAGCCTAGAGCATGCGCGGATCTTTCAGGATGGACTATGGATAGCTATACAAGATCGGAAAGCGCAGACCGAAACTACGACCTAGGGAAGTTGGGTAAGCCACTCTAGGTTTTTCGGGCACTCTAGGCGTCCCGACTGTGCGCGCTCACACCGGCCACCAGGGTGTGCATTCAAGGGAGCCATTAAACCCTCTAGAGTATCTCACCGGGAAGCTGACAGCACCCGGGATCCTGACAGGTTTTCAATTAAGTAGTACTACGGGGTAATTGCTAGTATACATGAGCTCATATCGTCATCTATATCACCTTCCAGGCTCGTACAGTCGTCCTCAGCCTCGGGTGGAGGTGTCGCAGCCCTTCGCCGTTTGGTAGCCCGGGTGGTAGTCCCCCCATGCCTATTACCCTCAACTGTATTTAGGACTTCTCCAGCGAGTGCGGGACCTTTATAAGGTACTCTCTTTCTTTTTCGTGATTCTGCCTCTTGCTTTTTCGCAATATGCGCCCTGTGCTGCTGAATTTCGGCGCGTAAAATGAAATTCTCGGCTTCTAGAATTCCTGCACGCTTGCAGACTTTGCGTGCCACTTGAATGGGAGTCTCGTCGCCATTACCAATCTTTTCTTTTGCCCTATTCAAATCTTCTTGATTTTGTGGTGTCTGTAAATGCAATGAAACCACAGGATCGGGTGGGGTCATATTTAACATAGGAAGAAGTTGTAATGCTGCAGCTGAATTAAATGGAACTAACGTATCGAACCATGAGGTTGTGCAGTACACGGAAGTTGCGCGGTAAGCGAACCATACCACACCAACTTTTCAAACTCACAACGATACCACTTTTTGAGCGAATGGCACGCGGTAAAAAGTATAGAGCATTATAGATAGGCAAGATAACGTAATTCCAAAATTTGAGCTCAAAATTCAAAGAATTGAGATATCTATAAGCAAATTCGTTAATGTAAACAAAGAATCACTTCCTCCCCCTAGAGCGTAGCACTCTACTGTTAGAGGGCCCAGCTATGCCTTCTCCTACTGGTAGAACATTCTTAAGCATTCTGTAAGGCATATCTAAGTCAGAGCTAGTGTCTGTTGTGTCTGATTCATCTGTGGTTTCATTATCTCTAGAAGCGAAATTGGCTACTCAAATGTCAGCTTATTCAAAATGGTACTGTGGAAGCAATTACCCATAAAATCCAACGCAACGCAGTCTGAAGTATCGCTAGACCTGTGTGAGTCTACCGTAGCTTTTTTAGACTTGGAAGTAGTCTTTTTCCCTTTCCCTTCAATTGCTCTTTTCGCTTCTGCTTCAGCTTCCTTCTGAGCAGCTTCCTTCGCTTTCTCCTCAACTTCTTCATGTAATTCATTTATAACCTCTTGAGTATATAGCTTAGCACGCCCCTGGCGCCTGTCTTTGAGCCTGGCTTTGTTAGTTTGGTAGTTCGCTTTGAAAATCAATCGCTCTTTTAATCCTTTTACCTCATACATTGCAATGTCTCCAAACGTTGTTGTCTCTGTTGAACCTTTGGCATACTTCTCAAATGTGGTTAAAAGAACCTTAGGAGATGCTTTTTGTAGTATCAACTTTTTTATATGTGCTTCTGACTAGCGAAATTGAGGTACTTTCCTTAATATTTGCAATTCCTTCTTCTTTGTATCTACCACTTCTTTCCTAGGCTCTTGTATTTTTATTAGGTCCAGTACCTTCCTCTTGTTGTGGGGAACTAATCCTGTGCCCTTTCAAGCACCTTTGATATTTTTAGAGATATAGGTTTGATCTCTAGCAGTTTGAAGAATTGGAATAAAGTCTTCTTTTAAAAGCACTAGATAGTCCTTGTTAAACTGTTACCTAATGATCTTGCTGTATTAATGCTGTAGGGGACTGAATAAACTAACATCTAGAGGCTGAGTAAAGTAGAATGAATGAGCAGAAAGTACAAATACTAATATTCTTTGCTTTTAAGCAAAGTCAAGAAAGAGGAAATTGCAATAACTTTCATGGCCATCTAAGAGTAGAAGGTGGTATTCTAATGAATTCCTAGCTTAATTATTAGTATTAGAACTATATAGTATTAGAATGACTTACTCAAGTTCAGTTAACAGATTAATCATTTCTTGTAATCAAGCCAAACTAAGTTCATTACTTGTTCACCCTTTAAGAGACTTTTCATAGCACTAGCTAAGTTCTTCTGCACTCTTTATATAATGTCCAGCAATGTGATTTGCATCTTTAGTAACCACAAGAGATGGAAGAATAAATCCAGCGGTAAATAGACACTTCATAACTATTATCAGTTCTCTATTTCCATTATAAATAAACTTGAGATTCCTTCTACCCTTCTTACAGACTATCTTAAATCTTACTACTATGCCAATAAGAAATCCCTTCTCATCCATATTCTATATATTCTCTAGCTTAAGTTTATACTTTAGTTACACTCTTTAAAAAAGTCTGAAATAATGTTCCATTACTCTTAAATCTTCAGCAGCCTTTCTTTGGCACTCCAAGCACCAATCATACTTGATTTAAAGGTTAGAATATTTTTTAATAAATTTTCTTACCCAGTAATATCCTAGCTTTTTATTAGAATAAGTAACTTGAAGAATAGCTTCTGCCTTTGCTTTAACAAGTTCCTGCAATGGAGGAATGCCTATATCATCTTGTTGAATAATCTACTTAGTTAGGGCTCACTCTTGTAAGGGTATAAAGCTACAATTTTTGGTATGTGCTGATCTGTGATCTTGACCTCTTTTATTCTTTCTATAACTCAACATCTTAAGAGGAACTCAGTATATGGTAGTAACTTTATTAATGCTTAAGGAAAAGCTTAAAGATAATTTGAATAGAGCTTTTGCTATATTGGCTTCCCAATCTGGGAGATAGTTTAGTAGTATTTTGGTTGACATTTTGAAGGCAAACAGAAGGTAAAGGAGTTAAGTTATTAAAGTTCTAACTTGATAAATGTGTTTCTGAAGTATTAAATAACCTTCTACTGAGTTTTCATGACTGTACAATATTGTTGTGGTGTCTTTTAATATCTTGCAGCATGCATATACATGTTCTTGTTATCATGCATACATCAAAATAGTGACCTATGAGAAATACTCCTATACTTGTCTCTCTATAGTTAAAGTACTGAAAATTTGCAAAGCTATTCCCTCACACTTAGTAAAGCTTATAATAAAAAGACTATGTCAAATACTTAATATAGTATATAGCATACTATTTTGAGTAGAGTAGTCTAAAAATAAGAGGAGCTGCTTAATACATACTGTAGTCACATATACATTTCTAAAGATATAGTTCTAAAACTTTTAAAATCAATTTAAAATAGACTATTCTATATAGTACACAAAAAATTGAGAGTCTCTAGCTTTAAAATTGGTTACTCTGTGTAGTTAAGAGTATTGTTGTAGTATGTCTTGCTTAATATACAAGATTTATATAGTTCGCAACTTTATAGTCCTATATGTTATATCAGTTTTTTGAAAGTCTGGGCTAATATTTTTGTCTATAATTGCTCAAGGACATGCTTCAGCATAAATACTAAGAAATTCTAACTTTAGGACCTAAGTATTATTTAATTGCAATCTTGAATTTACTTTCTATTTATACCAATACTTGAGTAATAAAAATACTGCAATACCTAAAGGTTATAATATATATAAGGTATGTACTGGTAGGCATAGTAAGATAATTTGGTGATCTTAGTAGAAATCTTGAAATTCTAGTATCAAGTTATTGCTGTAGCTATTTAAAATTAAGAAATAGTAGTTGATTTTATATTGAGAACAAGTATAAGGTTTAAAGTAAGTTTTTAATCATTTCAAGTCAAGAGCTTTATTTGTTTAGCCTTTCAGACTTAATGAGATTATTTAATTCTTGATATATTAAGCTAAAATTAATTGCTTTAAATAAACTTGCTTTTAAAGATCACAAAAAGTGGAATTGCTGTTTCTACAACTAAGACATATTCGATTACAGTTACTCATTCTTCTTTTGCTCTCTTTACTAATTGATCAAGACAAGTTTAAGCTGTATCAACAATAACATAGGTCTTAGAGTTCTTCCTTATTAAAAACTAGTTTTGTTGATAATATAAATATGTTGTGATTAAAGCATATACTTAAAAAAAATTGCTTTAAAAAACCTTAAACTATTAATTAAATATTTTGGCATTGCAGGCTTCATATTATAACTTGTTAAGCTTATCAAAAATAATGTTCTTAAGATGAGGATGACACTTAAGAAAGCAAGCAAGTCAATTTTGGTTTATAATATGGGTGAAAATAGTATTGTGTCACAAGCTATTTATACAACTCAAAATGAGCATCTTAACTATTAATTTCAACATATTATATTATAGTTGAAATTCTTGTACTGTTTGTTACTGTACCTAGTAGATTAATGCTTCTTCTTTTTCAGAAGTACATGTTTGTTAATTGCCATGTACTAGTTGTCAAGATTGAGTGCCATTTTTTAATTAAGCAATGTAGTCCTCAAAATCTGATAATACTGTGCTGTTGCTAAAAATAACTTCAATTGACCATCTTCAAGGTCCTACAAGGCTGTAACAATATTTTTCTCATGATTCATAATAGTAGCAAAGTTATGGAGTTATCTTATAATTATATATCATAGGGCAAATCTTCTAAAAATTTCAGCTTACTAGTAAGATATATTAGCTATTACTTATAAAAACAGTTCAAAGTCATAGCCAGGCCTAAATTTATTCTAATTGTAGTGAAGAAATGATGTCACTAAAAGTACAACTGGTTTCAGCAATCTTCTATTCTTAAAAACTACTGCCCAATTTACAAATGCCTAAAATTCCTAAACTACATGCAATAATTCTTTGGAGAACTCTAACTTCCTTACTTAGTTCTATATAAAAAGTAGTAAAATATTAATAGATTCAGATTTTTAACTTTAGAAAAGTTTTAAAAGTTTACTGGTTGACTAAACTTATTGAGCAGGATAGTGTAAAAGGTACTAAAGAAAGTAAATACAGTACAAGTATAAACTTAACTTTTAAATACTTCAATTAACTTAACTGTTATGTTTAGTGCCTGCACATTACTTTGTAGCAGTGCTGCTGCTAGCTCTAGAGGCCTCTGACCTAATTATTCTTAGAAGTTTATAATTCAGAGGTTTTTATCAGCTCTAGAAGCTTTTAGTATAGTTATACTCAAAATTTTATAGCCCAGAAGGCCTGAGTACTATTGGCTGTAGTATATAAGTAAGCTAGAATTCTATGTAACAAGTAGTTGGCATTTACTTTCAATAGAGTAGTTCCTTACCTAGTTTTTACCTTTATACATTCGATTCTATAATATTAATTAGGAGTAATTATTAAACTACCACGATTTTTAATCTTAATTACTGAGATACTATAAAACATTTACTGAAATACTACAATGTGTATTCTTCTTGACACAACAGCAATTACACAACATTAGTAATACTTTTCTTATAAGAAGAAGCTAGGCATGTCAGTAAAGCCATAAATACGCTATTGCATAATGACACTCACTGAAACTAATGTAATCCGTTCATGTTGATTAGGGCTTTGGCAAAGTGGTTCTTCACTGAAATATAGCGATGTTTTGGTGGGGCACTAGTGAAAATTGCCTTAAGCTGTAGCGTGTGTAAGTAAGGCAAAAAATGACCTCTGTAACGCTTATTCTTTCTCTTTTCAATGAAAAGGTAAGCCAATCATATTAGAGAAGCAGTGGCTTGGAGGGCTAGAAGTCAAAATGTAGAGCCTTATGGTTAGAGTTGTATTACTATATGAGGTTGAGATTTGTGGTATTTTGGTAAAAGTTTTGTAATGTTCTGGTAATTAAGATCAAAAATCGTGGTAGTTCAATAATTATCTCTATTAATTAAGCATATTTCCAGTTTTTTATTTTATTCAATAAAGTAGAATAGCTAACTATAGGTTAATAGGTAAAAGCAAATTGTATTATAATAATTTTACTTAAACCATTACTAAATTAAGTACTTGGTAGTTGATTTAAGTTTATCTATATAAATTGAAAAGCTTTGTACTATCTATTTCTATACTTAATAGGCTAGAGCTTTCTCTTTACTGTAAGTACGAAGTCTTAAGAACTAAGACTGTGGCTTGACGGTAGCATATCATTGCACTGCATGTGGTTAGCATGCCAAGGGATACATAATCTCCTTTCCATAATGTATGCATAGGAGGCTGCTTCTGGGAGAAACAGCAATTAGTTCTACAATTAGTTTTACCATTTGAATTCCATCCTATTGTGTAAAGTAATGTGAAGCATCATATCTTTATCACCCTAGCCTTAAGAGCCTCGTGACGTCACTGTGACTGTGCTCAGCATTTGGCCCGACATTGTTCACACTGTTTTAGCAATCCGGAGGGTCTGGCTTTAGGGCAGGCCCTGACAGCACATGTACCCACGATTTTCTGCGGCAAACCGGCCTCGCCAGGAAAAACGATGCTTAAAATCCTTTATCACTCACGGAACGCCAGGGGTGCCAAGTTATCGACTAGTCCTCCCAACATGGCGGGTCGCAGAAGGACCAGCCTCTAAGGCTAGGGAAATTCGGAAAGGCGTTGTACCTGGACTGGGCTCTCCATGCTCTCATGGTATCGCTGGTCATACCATTTTCTATACTCGCAAATGTAATTGCGTCGGGACACGGAAAGCTAGTCAACGGACATAAACTGGACGTCCTACAACAAGCCACTAAAACGGTAGGTGCTATACACATTGAGCCTGTGTAGGTAGACACTTCGCGGCGCTGACAGTAGTTATCCTAGGCATCGGCCATTTTCACCATTGACACGATGAACAACGATATCTTCGGCTCAGCAAATAATGTGTCCTAGATCATCGAATCCCTTCGCCCCGTGTACGTCACATCTATCTTAAATCCCCCATCAGCAAAGAATGGCTCAATGGACATCTGGGGCAACGTTAAAATCCCCTACCTCTCACAACTCCCAGCGGGAAATTCCTCCAATGACGACGACGAATGGCGCCCAGTGCCGTACTCCCAAGAAGCAGGCCTACCAATCTACTCCTCCCTCCTCGGCATCCCCCTCGCCAGCATCTCACCCGACACCGCAAACTTTATCCTCGAATCTACCTACATGGACCTGCACGCAACCCACCGCGCAACCCAACCCTGTAAACATATCCCTCGACATCAACGACCCCAACAGAACCTTCGAAGGCGTAAATATCACCGACTTCGCCGCACCCCACTAGCGCCTCGCAATCGACACATTCGTCTCCCCCTCCGTCTATACGGGCGGCTACCCAGGTCTCTTCATAAACGACACCTCCATCTCAGCTACCCAGACGACCCTCATGCTCCAAGCTCCGTCCCAAAGTAACTTCACAGTCGCCTACTGCGCCCTCAGCCAAGCCTACGTCGAATCCCGAGTCCTCCGCTCCGTCGCCGCTGCGGGCGGGGGTAGCCAGAACTGCACCGTTGTCGCACAACGCCCTTCACGCCTCCCACACCCGCAGAGTAACATCACGAGCCTGAGTTTCCCTGGGGCTTTCGTAAATTTCGCGACGAATTTCATCACAGCTACGGGGGATATGAGCCATAGTGGCTTCTCCTCCCTCGCGGAGTACTTCCTGCGTAACCTATGAACCCTTCCTCGGGGTACACCTTACAGGGCGGGGATCTGTCCGCCATCGTTGTGGATCTGGAAACTGTGCCCGAGAAGAGGTTTGAGGAGAGATTAGGGCAGTTGATTAATACGTTTTTGTTGGGGGGACAGGTTGCGAGTCTGGTCTCTAGCGGCGCAGGCTCGAGCGGGAGGACAACTACAGCGGCTATCACGACGTTGAAGGAAGTTTACACGTGTGATTGGGGCTGGCTTGCCGTGTTCACGCTAGCGAGTGCGGTCGTGCTTGCTGCTGCGGTGTTTGGGGCGTAGTGCTTGGCGAGGACGACGATCCCAGATAATTTGGGGTATGCGTCGTCCCTGACTAGGGACTCAGGTATCTCGACCTCCGTGGAGGCGGCACTTTGGATGGGTTGGAGAGGGCGAGGTGGCTGGGAGGGGTTAAGGTGAGGGTGGGGTTGTGGGGTTGGGGGAAGGGGTGGTGGAGCATTTGGCACTTGTAGAGGCGGATAAGACGGCAGGAGAGTTGGGGAAAGGGAGGTTGTATTTGTAGAGGTGGGGGAGAGTGTTTTGTTGGGGACTGGGAGGAGGGGTGCTAGGGCAGGGAGTTATACTGTGGCTATATCTACGTGTTGAAGTAATGGTCGCCTGCTCATAGAATAGTTTGAGACTGTCCCGAAGGCTGAAGTTGTGGTTGCGCTCACGTTTTCGGTTGCCTCTTCCCCTTACTACCCTTTACTAGGGCTCTATCTCAATACTGAGGCTCTCTCTACTGAAAAAAGGGGAAATGTTACGCGGCGTGTAAGCGCAGTGAAATTACATTCCTCATTCCAGGATTTTTCATCGCGTCGTCTTGCCTAGTATGCAATGCATTCCGCGTCTACCTAAATGTCATTCCGCGCGATCCACAGCGTCCTTTTATTCCTACCATGTCCCACTTCGAGGTGGAAATCTCCATGTCCGCGGCCCGAATCGAATTGATAGTATGTCGCCTTCGTATCAAAGTATCCCTTTGCCACTGGCCTGCTGCATCCTGAGTTCCCTCACCTTCGCAAGATCGCAACCGAGACAAACGAGATACCCAGCAGAAGTTGCATATTACACCGGGCTCACGTTCCTCACAGAATTGTTTCTCTCATGCTTCTTGCAGTTGTTGTGCACGTAGGACGCGGACTAGCTCCGTAAGCACGAGGTACATATTCCAAGTCCCGGGGGAAAGGCGTGCCTGTTTTTCCCCTTTAGCAATCTCTACGGACTGTTGTGAGATGAAGACTGACCATTCACCCTCCAGATATACAATAAACCGTAATAGCCTAGGTAACCCGTTTATGCCATAACTGCCCACTATCCACCACTACCCAAAATAGTAGTCATGCACAGCAGGACCACCTAAAAAGCTCAGCACCCCACCCACGCCCCACGCCACTCCTCAGCATCCGCTAATCTCCCCACAACATCACCACGAACAGAAGCAAGTAAGCGTTGAGCTCCCAACCTATCATCGCACCACCGCCTCCCCTGAATAACGGCCGAAAGAATGGGGGCGAGACATGTCCTACAAAGCGTTGTGTGGCACAACCTCTCTTCCATCCCCCTTGACCGTGATTTGAGTAGTCTAGGCATCGCACTTCGGAAACGGGATACGTTCTCGCGAGGCGAACTTCACGAATCCTTCCTCCCTTCTCGATCCCCGCATTTGGCATGGCCTGGTCTTTTGGTGCGGCCACCGGATCTGAGCGGCCACAGCCGCAAAACCTAGCCCAGCGAAACTCCGGTCTTGCTCACATACCTTGTTGGTTTTACGATGTACTTTGAGTCAATTTAATAGCGAAATTTTCGCATAGGTAATCTCTTAGCCATTAGATACACTATAGCTTGATCGCCAGGCAATTGAGCATGTTCTATCGTAGCAAAGTTGTCCATTCTCAGCTGCGATAGCGAAGGAACCCTAAGCTGGCCACTAAACTAGCGGTCGCTTAACTGGTCGGTAGGCTTCTTAGCCTCTAAAATCACTACCTATAACGCAAGTCAACTCAATACTCTAGAGTGAGGGTAACTCCGAAAAACTTGGTTAAGTCCTTTAAGGTGGTGCTGAGGCTGGGGTTAAGTGTTTAGGAATCCATTTGCTATCTAAATGTGGTCGTTAGGTTTGGCGGAATTTGGGCGGAGTTGGTGGGGCGGGCCGTGGCCGCTCAGACCCGGTGGCCGCACCAAAAACACCGGTGGCTGTACCGACACCCTTATCCTGGCTGCCAGTTGCTAAGGAGGTTGAGTATTTGTTGTGCGAGTGCGGTGTAAGATATGCTACGCTATATATTCTATTTCGCGCGTCGAAACTGGTCATCAAAAACGTGAGTTAGATATTTATACTGCTCTCCTTCCCCTCAAAAAAACGCAAAAAAGTCCACCCAACCCCCTTGACCCTCACCATGGGCTTCTGGCTAGCAGCTGGGTTCGGGGCCATCGGCTTCTTCATAGGTGGCGGTCCAGCCGGCGCGGCTACAGCATAACCGTCGGTTTACCTATAGATGGAGGAGGTGGAGGAGGTGGCGGTGGGCTTCCCGGCGGAGGGTCCTCTGGGTGGTCCTCGAGCCATTCAAGTGAGAGGAAGAGGGAAGAGACTGATTTATTGAGTGTGGGGAGGTATAAGAGCCGGTTCCCAGAGGGGGTTGACAATAAGAATTGGTAGTTTTGGGGAGTATGTTCCCTCCCTTGAGTTTGATGGGCTGTCTCGGATCTTAGGGGTTAGGGCTAGGGTTAGGGTTGCGTCACCTTGTTCTCTTTCCCATTCTTCAACCGTAGTCCTTGTATTCCCGCCCGAGGAGAATAAGCAAACAAACCAGAATGATGATGTAGCGACAACATCTAAAACACCCTATAATTCCCATCGCCACCCCAAACTCTTCCACCCAGCTCAAACGACAGGGCTCAGGCGAAAATTTAGCTTAGCTATTCTATTCGCGTAACTCTGCTTACTCTCAATCGGCCCAATTACCCCCGTCCTATACCTTAAATCAAGCTTCGGCCAAGCGGTACCAAGCAACGCCCACGAAAAACGCCATAAGGCTGTAATTCAATCCAAATAAACTTCGCGAGACGCTATAATTGCGGCCGTATGAGGAAACTGGCACGTGCTAGGAGGCCGAGACAGGCTTGGCCGCATAAAGGGCGCAGGTGCACGGCTCTAGATCCGCATCGCTTATGCCACACAAGGACGGACGTGGCAGGACCTGAGTCCTGTGGTTTTCAACGGATCTGTTAGGGTTTAAATCGCGGCCGTTCCCGGGGTTTTTTTCCTCTGTCTTGGGTTCTGCGCGTTCTAGGGCTGAGTGAGGAGTAGGATACCAATCCCTCTCGCACACCGCGAAAAAAAACCGCGAACGGGGACGAACTCACAAAACCGCCCGCCCGCGATTCAGCGCCTCGTACAATGTCTCGCGTACTCCCTTTCCTCTTCCTCCTCGCCCTCACCCTCCCCACCATCGCCACCGCAATCATCCCGCTCCCTCCACTCTCCGGCCCCTTCTCTGTCGGTACCCTCGCCCTCGAAACAGTCGACCACACCCGCCTCGACCCCTACGCTCCCACCCCTGGCCCGCGGCGACTCATGACAACCTTCTGGTACCCAACCAGCGACGTCCACCACGCGCCGGCGCCGTACTTAACACCCACCGTGGCCGCGATCGCGGATCAATTCCTCGGATTCCCACCAGGGACACTGGAGCAGTTCCAAACGCGTGGACTGCAGGGCGCTAGGCTGAAGGAGGTTGACCCGCTGCCTGTGTTACTGTTCAGCCCCGGGTTAGGTGCGGCGAGGGAGGAGTATACGATTATTCTTAGCGCGTTGGCGAGTTATGGGTACTTGGTCGTCGCGATCGATCACACGTATGATGCGGCGGTCGTCGAATTTCCTTCTGACGAGGCGACAATCTTCGGCATCGACGTCTCGTTCGGCACCGGGGATCTGGGGCCCCCAGTCGAGGTCAGAGCGAAGGATACGCTGCATATCCTGGGACAGTTGGGGAACGCGACGTTTATCCAGCAGATACCAGGCATCGTACACCGCACCCTCGATACGAAGAAGGTCGGGATGGTGGGACATTCGTTGGGTGGTGCGACGGCGTTGAGGGTCATGGAGCTAGATGACAGAGTTCGTGGGGGGGTAGATTTCGATGGGTCCTTCTGGGGTGCGGAGATTGGGGTCGGGACGAACAGACCGTTTCTCATCATGGCGCAGGAGGGACATAATTTGGCCAACGACGCATCCTGGGCGTCCACATGGCCAAAGTTAACCGGTTTCAGGAGGCGAGTAGAGATCAAAGGGACGCGCCACCTCAGTTTCACTGACGGCGGGGAACTGCTTGTGTTGCTAGGAGTTAAGGATGTCCAGGACCCCGGTGGTGCGACGTATGGGACGATTGTGCCGGCGAGGATGGAGGTGCTGCAGTTGCGGTATGTGAAAGGGTTCTTTGATTTTGTGTTAGGGGACGGAGGGGATAAGATGTTTGATGTGAAGGAGGATCCAGCGTTTCCGGAGATCACGATTTTTAAGTAAGGGCTGGGTTGGGAGGGCTGTGTTGTTTATCTAGTGTTTGGGTGAGGATGTGAATAGTTGGAGGCTGGTAGGGAGGTGTAAGTAATAGATACCTGCGAGGATAATAAGATGCAAGTCACGTTTTATTCCTAAGCAATCACGACTATGGCTAGTCTGCACTCTTGGAAGTAAAATACGTGGCCAATGCTAGGTTGCGGTCATATGGCACGATCAGCCAAACTCGCTGAGAGCACTGGGCATGGCGCAGCCTAGGTGACCTGTTTGCGATGAGATTGGTATGCTCGCCAAGTGAAGTAGGCTCACCGTCCGTAGGCAGATGGGCTTTGGACGTAAACCATTTCAAATTGCGCTTTGAAGGGTAAACTTACATCTTCATAACGCCCTGCGTGTGGAAGCAGACACCTGTTCCTCTGGGTCCGTCCAAGTAAACTGAGCGCCATTCGGAACCACGTCCTACTGCGTGCGCAAAATTTGCAGGAAACACGCAAGCAGCAAATCTATAAGGAATGAGTTCGGTGTGGTAAGCATCTTCAACCGGATATCTTGTTTGTCGTAGTCGTGGTCTTGGGAAGGTTAGGGAACTTAGAACGCCGCAGGCTAGTGGTAAAAGGATATTTTGAGGGTGTTGGTACAGCCACCAGCGTTTCTGCGCGGCCACCATACACCACATCAAGTCCGCAGGGCTCCCTCAGCTATTTAATTTGATCGATATTAGTTCTGAAATTGCTCTAGACTCATCTCTTTATTTCCTGCTGTTCCCTTGGGCCATTGTGGCAGCATTTCGTCGCAATTATACTGATTAATATGACGATCTTGTGGTACCTTTGCTCCAGTTAAGCGATCTCTAATTACTGTACCATCGCAACCCAAAAGCATTGCGATAGAGTATAACACTGGCCTGAGTTGGCCTGTTGAGTAACATACTTATACCTGGAGTCTAGATATACTGCTTACAAGGCGTTTGCGGTCTTGGGACATCAAAATCGGCGCAGAATACGTAGTAGAACCAACATGGAGTTTAGGTGGTAAAGAAGGTCTCGTTAGGGTATAGTGTCTACTGCATTAGGTTTAGCTGATGGTGGCTGCACCAAAAACGCTGGTGGCCGTACCAACACCCACTAGATTTTATTTAAAAGTCTCATCACTTTTGGGACGAGCCTCCCACACGGGTGATAAAAAAACGCAGACACCCAAACCACTCTGTTGCCTACACTCCACATAATCAAGAGCCACAATGAGCTCTCGTTGAGAAACGACACCTTTTCTGAAGCCTTGAGAGCCATGGCAGCATTTTCCGACACCCAACAAAGTCAAAGTTCAAGGCGCAGTAAAATTTTGCGACCGTATGAACATCCCTTATTTCAAAGAAGATGTTTTTCAAACCTTCAGTGTCTCGCATCAGTGTGGTTGGGAGATGTTGAACGATGAATTACCTCGACGCCTACATAATACATAATCCAGAAGCTATCAAAACTCGGGGTCGGAAGAAAGTCATTACGCCTGTACAGATTCGAGAGATGGAGCACATTCTATAGACTGCGGGACTCAAAGGCCAGGCTTTAGCCTGGGAACAACTTGGCTTTGAAGCCAATGTTGAAGCTTCCAGACGGACTATAAAACGGACTATGGAATTAATGGACTATCATAAGTGCATTGCTTGCCAACGTAGTTGGGTGTTGCAGTCAGCAAGAGAAAACCGTCTATGGTATGCTAAATCAATGCTAAAGAAGTACCTAGAGCCAGAAGACTGGTACTATATTTGATTCAGCGATGAGGTCTACTTAAGATGGGGTGCTCAGGGCAAACTACATATCATAAGGTAGTCTAGTGAGCGATACTGTGTTAATTGTCGACAAGAACACAATGAGTCGGATCCTAAAGATGAGAAACGACAACACTGCTGGGCTGCAGTCAGATTCAATTTCAAGTCAAATATTCACTTTTATGATGTACCAGGCAACACAAACGGAAAAATGTCACAGCGTATATATATTGATCAGATATTGGAGCCTATAGTCAAGCCATGGTTAGAAGAAGGGCAGAACTTTGTCTTAGAGGAAGATGGTGATAGTGGACATGGGCCAGGCAAAAACAACATTATACGCACCTGGAAAGAGAAGAACAATTTAGAATCCTTCTTCCATTGTGCTCAGTCGCCGGATTTATCACCCATTGAAAACTGCTAGCAAGCTCCTAAGCAGCATTTGCGGAAGTATCCTCATTGGAACGACAAGACTTCAAAAGGCCTTATTCTAGAAGGCTGGGCAAACGTGTCGCAGAAGTTTATAAATGATAGAATTAGATCAATTCCGGCTAGACTACAAGCTGTAATAGACAGCGACGATAGATTAACTGGCTACTAGACAATTTAATCGTGGTGTTGTCGCTTTCGTCTCTGGCTTCGTTTTGGTGTCCGCTTTTTTTGTCACCCGCGTGCCTCCGTACACATCTCAATTACAAAGTTTTAGGCGCAGTGGTAAGGGCGTTGGCTGTGGCTTTAGCTTAAACGCGATTTTGTCATGTGTAGGGATTGAATTCTACAGTAACCAGAACTGGATATTATTTTCAAAAAGAGCACTATATAGTCTTTCATTTAGATTCTCTCTCAAGTGCTTTAGAAAGCGTTGTGGTTTGGAATAGCTTGAAGATCAAAACGGCTCGCCTGAGAGATTCGCTCGCTTGGTGGGTGTTACTTCTACATAAAACTCGCGCATACATGCTCATAGAACATCATAGTGTTCGTGATCTCCGATGTGAAGATTTCGTTTGACCCAGCACTATAGCACAGCTTTGACGTCTCTCCCACAGCAAGAACAGCTAAGCCTGCGTCTTGACTTAGGGTTGTTGCCACATCCTGCGTCAGCTCACCAAACGTGTCTCCATCCCAACTTGCAATTTCCCCACGCATTTCCTGCATTTGATTACTCCCCTGTATTCGCTACAGTAGATGTAGTCTTCACAAGCATCCTGTTATCTGCTGTACACGGGTTTGGTCAAGACGCCTCAAGCGCCCATATACTGGAATTCCGTACTGGTGTTGTTCGCGGCTTCGAATAACAGGCAATCCGAACAGTTGCGCTGGAGGTTGAGCCCAAGACTCGACGTCCGATAATATGAGCAGACGAGGATATCGACGTCGCCCGCTTCCAGAAACCTCTTCGCAAGGCCGCTCTTCTGCGTACCATCTAACCCAGCATGCAAAGACTCGACCTCGAAGTGCATAGCCGAAAAACCTAATATGGTCATGTAGGATAGCCACCGCGGTCGTGAGGTCCCCCTGTATCGCCTCAGTCAGAACGCGAGTGTGGCTACAACTCCCGTCCTTACTAGGCATATTATGGAACGGCAAAGGACACGACCCGATGACTTTCCTATGGCCGTAACTTTGAGGTAGAGCTATGATTCTGAAGCTACACAGACGACATATTTGAAGAACGCACGCGTAACCTTGGAGCTGGCTAGAGTCGTTCCTTTAGGTACGCTTATATGGAGGGATTGTGAACATGTGAAACGACCACAGATCCCCCTGGATTCGAACCACCTGCCTCACATCCGCCCTCTGAGACTTCGCTGCCTCCCAGACCCTCCCCGCTTTCTCCTCCCGCCTGAATTTTTGATGACGGGCCTCCACGTCCTGGGGGCCTGCCTGATAGCGCAGAGTGGAAGCAGCCTGACCAGAGGCAGTTAGATGGTATCTTGTGGAATGCTGCCAGGATGACGGCCCAAGGATATATTCCCCCAAGTTGCCCGGCCCTCAAAGAGGTACGGTTAGCCTTCCACGTCCTTGCGAATTCGTTCGCCGCTAATGAATTAGCCTACCTGGGCGACAACCATTGTGATAACTGCGGAAGCCGCGAGCATATCTGCTGGAGATTCGAAGTCCGAAAGCCCTGCGCAAATTGCAGAAAAGAGAGGACTAAATGCTCTTTTGTAAGTCCAGTTTTTGCCCATTTTGCCTTAAGCCGGTTAAACGCCTCGCCTAGCCAGATGCTGTCAGGCGTGACAGCCATCGTGCACTCCTGCGAGCGATGGGAGAAGGAATCCCTTGCGTCGTATCCCCCCGCTCCTTCCCACCTCCGCTGTTCTAGCCTCCCCACCTTGCATCTGTTACCTCAGGTGGAGCAGAAGTTACCAGTCCCATTTCGGTGAGGCTGAGATCTTGTCGCCGGGGGACACCCCTTCGTGGTTTTTGGCCCACCACAACCGCTTCCCTTGACATTGGGACGGAGAAGCCGATGGTGTCTGAGACTGTCAAGAGTAGAGGTCGTACCGTGGTGAAAAAGAGGAAGAAAGATTCCTCCCTCGAAAGTCATTTAAGTGGGGGGGTGGCGAAATGACACAAGTGACGAAATGACACATATTTCTATCTACTATTGCTCAATGGCGATACA
>JAJDMX020000263.1:0-58210 GCA_022345685.2 Nothomitra cinnamomea | reverse complement strand
ATTGGTGTATTAATTCTATCGTTTTCATTAGCCTTCTAATGGCATTTAGGTGATAAGCACTACGTGAATTACTTGCAAGCTCGGGGTTGGCTTGGTGAGGGATCGCTCAACTGGGACCCTGTCGAAATAGCGTTTTGCCCTGTCGTAATAGCGACGGCCTTTTTCTTAAGACGTTCTAGGGTGGTTCTACGTTTTGCGAGAATCTATGTTAAATCCCGGGAGTCCTCTTGAAAAACCATGGGAAAGTTGAAGTGGAGCTACTAAACTATGCAAGCAATTCAAAGTACTGGGTAGCGCAGAGGTTTTTTTGAGACTTTTCCCCAGCCACCTTCTCCATGTTTTGCTTTTGTGCGTACCTACAAATCAAGGTACGCAATGGCTTTATGCTGGTGACCGGTAGCGCGGATGCGTCAGTATCTCTGGGCGCCTAAAGGGCAATATACCGCAATGCCACTCTCAGCTGCTGCGATATGAGGGGGGCCGCCACATGATAGGAAGCTGCTGGCGATTCGTTAGCTAACGGGGCTGACAAGATGTCTTACTTAACGCTACGTTATTGGTTACGGGCCGTTCCGTCTGGTATAAGCTTTTACTGACTGCAGGCTAGGCCAATCGACCGTATGCTGTGCAGCCAATCCGGAACAACGGCTACGGATGTCTTCTTATAACTTCCAGCAGTTCTCTTCCCATCGAAGCCCAGCCTCACGACAACATCTCCCCCGCTGGCTCGTTACGACACTCCTTCATGCTATGGCGTTTCTCTACTATGTCCTCCTCGTCTTAGGCTTCTTCTCTCGACTTTTAATAGGTACGAACATTTCCATCGATCAGTCGAGCGGGTACAAGGCACAGCGGCTGTGTGCAGCATTATGCCTAAGAAACCCCAATACCTACAACGACGTGCGATCGAACATCGGCTGTCCAGCGCAGCCATTTGGGCAAAACGAATGCTATTGTCGCCCAGACCTCGCGGCATCAGCCTCCGCTTATCTCACTAAGTGCATTAGCGCCGCGTGCGCGCCGACTGCGGATACCGCTGATGTCTCGGGAGTCGTCCCGGTCTATAATAGCTACTGCTTTTCGCGGCGGGTATCGTTGAACCGACAGCAAACGTGGCAACTACCACACTTAACGATAATGGTGGTGGACAAACACAAACGACTGGCCCCACAGCCAATCCCACAAGTGGGCAAACAGTTGATTCCGCACCGAGTGCCTCGTCGACAGGTGAGTTCTGTTCTGCTCGACTGCAGTGGTCGCTCTAGTTTCTTTGGATTCACGCTGACATCTTCCTTGTCATTATCGGGCACTGGAGGCCTCTCTACGTCGGATAAGATAGCGCTTGGCATCGGGATAGGATTTGGGGTTCCTAGTCTAATAGGCATGTTGGCCGCTGTAGTTAGTTGTCTTAAACATTGAATAGCGCGAACAAAGAACGCATTAGACGTAGAGCATGGGATATTGCTCAAAATTTCAATCTAGTTACGTTTAGATGTAGCAAGCATGATACAGGCGCTAATCCCACTATCCAAAGATCCCTCGATATCCGTTAGGCCCTCCTCTATCGTCTCTAGCAATTCGAGGTCCACAGAGGGCATTGGACTTGATTGGCGACGACGTCTTGTTGAAGCACGCCTGGGGCGCTTGGGGGTCGCCATAGCCTCACGAACCTCACCCAGGGTACGCCCATTCTTACCAGGTATTCTTTTACGCTTTCTAGAGGCTGCCTCTTGCTTCTGTTGACTGTGCGCAAAAAATTCGTGATTATCCTTGCGTAGTATATCGCTTTCAGCTCGCCAAGTCGAGGCCGTCTTATAGGCCTTGTCGCAAAGAGATTTGAAGGTATCCTGATGTTCCTGATTGCCATCAAATAGAGTCTGCAGATCGCTAAAGAGTTCCTGTAGCTGTGGTAGTGTTTTGGGGGTTTGGTGAGTGCTTAAGACTACAGGGTGAGGTAGTGTAGGAGGCACCAAAGGAAGCAAACGAAGTACAATGGCAGGATTAAAAGGAACCAACCCCGTCTTTCGAAAACCTGATTCTATATTCTTTTCCGTTAATGCTTTAGGCCTCGTCTTAGTGTAGATATCCAAAAAATCTGATTTAGGTATACGTATGTCGTCCATTCAAAGCTGATGTTCACACTTGCGCTTAAACCAATGCTTGAGAGGCGAGAAGCATGAAACGTCTAGAGGCTGTAGTATGTGTGAGGTATAAGGCGGTAGACAGAGTAAAATAATACAATTATTCCTATAATAATGGACAAACTCTGGCATTAGATGACTTCCGTGTCCGTCTAGAATAAGCAGTCAATATCCTCGTCTTGCTTTAGCCTTAGTATACGGGTCGAAGTTCCGTTGTAGCCAATTAAGGTCTAAGGAATTACTAGTTCATCCCTTCGGACTAGTTGCTACTATCCAGTCATCGGGGGCAGCATCTGAGACCCATGTTCCTTGGATATTTTGCTCTTTAAAGATCACAAAAGGAGGTATTATGGTTTTGTCTGCAGAAATGCATTCAATAACCGTCAAGAATTCCCCTCGTACTGCTTCGCTAGTATTGCTTGTAGGGGTCTGACACTTGTCAATAATTATATATTGCTGTTCATTAGCTCTAAGGTGAAATCTAGTCTCATTTATATTGTAGATATTATATGACTCAGGCTTATACTTTATGATGATCTAACTCTGATGAGGTCTTATCTCTTAGTTTGTCTTGGTGTTCAGGTATATGGTATGGCGTTCTTTGGGTGACCGTGAGACAAGTATGTTAGTCTTGTATACTGGGATAATGAAATGGTCCTACTACAACTTATATCAAAAGATATCTTGAGTGGTAATTCTTGGTACAAAGCTTATATTGCTAAACTAACAAGACTTTCAGTGAAGAGGAAAGGAAAGATGCTTTCCCTGAGATTCCAATGCTATATTTATAGCTGCCTCTTCACTGATCTCTTAGCCACCTGCCAATGGGCGACTCATACTATTTGAGGTGCTTTTTCCTCGGCGTGACTCATATCTGACTTACGCTGAGTCCACTAATGAAACCTGAGTCATTACGACTTATACTCTCTATCCATACCTGAGCTGCCCACTACACCTAGCTGATGTGTCCTTCAACTGCCAAGTGTTTCTCAGCTCTTCTTGTTCGTCATCCACGACCAACGGTTCTCTGTTTGTAGGTCATGGTAGTTCTTGTTGGTTGGTCGCTTCCTGGCTAAGCTCCTTGGCAGTACTGTGGCTAGCTAAGGTCGTTGCCTTAACAGGGGTATAGGTAATTTATTGAGCTGTCATAAGTCGCGCTCCCAGCGCTGAGGGCGCTGATTGTGTGAACCCTTGTTCCAGCCCCCACATTCCCATGGCAAGTGCTGCTCATCCTCATATTCGGTTCATTCTTGCTGAACTGTCTGTGTCCCATAGGCTTATGATCCGGTCCAATGGTTCCAGCGCCACTCCTGTGTCCGTGGCCTTCCTGATAAGGCTTAGGTTGTCCATGACATACTTGTTATAGATTACCCAAATGGATTGGAACCATTTATTAAAGTTTTCGTAAGTACATGCTTCATTTTGAGGGACCTCAATTGGCTTGACTAGATGAGTTTTGAGATACTTATAGCATTGGATAAACCGACTGGGCTAGCTATGGCTTAGGGGGCAGAAGGAAATAGTATCATGACGAGTTTGCTCAAGCCTTTGGCAAATAAAATGCTCTGCCATTGATTTTAGCATGTCTATCCGAATTGGAAAGTTCTGGGCTGCCTATTCCTTTACCTAGACTACCAAAGTCTTCTCTTCAGCTGACGTACAAGACTGCTCATCAGCATGAGCCTCCTGGTACAATTGCCCTCCTTTTGCTTGATAGGTAAGGGTCTGGGGCAGAATCTTTCGGTTGGTGGCTGCTTGATGCAGGGACTTAAATTTGCCCTCACGATAGTCTTCAAGGGCACAAGCAATGCTAGTTTCACAGTCCATATCATTTTTTTGACTATTTAAAGAGGTTGAGGCGAGATAAAGAAGTTGGCGATAGGGCCACTAAGAATCTGGACAAGATTACATGACTGCGCAATATCCCATGAACTACGTCTAATTGTTCACAGTAAGTATGAATAAGTCAGGAAATTCATGTTTAGTAGCTGGGAATAGCTCCTGACCTTAGTTCAACTTGAAAAATGCCACTACAGCCAAATCTTCTTATTCACATTTAATGCAGCACTTTTTGTGCTGACCTTGATAATTGTTGTTATTCAACATTGACATCCATCATCCTGGCCACAATACTTGTCTTACTTGATACTGTATTTAAGATATATTCTTGAATGGTCTTTAGAAATAAATTTATACTACGGAAGATTTTTGCTTCAAGGCATGATATATATAAAGTGATGGTACTCACACCATAGGGAGCGCTCATGCTATGTTAGACAATATCGAGCAGGTACGTTACTTTCTCCACATATATATGACAGAAGACCTTATAATACTTAAGTAATTCTCTAATATATTCTCCAATATTCTTTTTAAACTGCTTGAGACTGTTAAGCACTGGCAGCCTTGTGGACTGTGTGTAGCGTTTATAGTTGGAAGCCTAAGAACGTCTTGTCCTATTTCCTTAGGTATTTTCCAAGCAGCCCTACCCACGGTCAACAGCTGCACCCTAAATTCTTCCCATCATATTCTAACCTATAAAGTTTAATATTTCAGTTATTTAAATTACATATTTAGAATATACTTCATAGCTCTGAATTTCAATTTCAGTAGTTCAGAACACAGTAGATTTACCGCAACTTTAAATGTATTACAGTATCAATGATATCTTTGCTCTCAGCTGCACTGGAGCTAGAGAGCAACTACCTCTCCTTTAATTAGTGCCCTTAGCGTTGAGAGCGCGACCCGCGGCAACTCAATAAATCACTCATACCCCTGTCAAGGCAACAACCTCAGTCAGCCACATCACCGCTAAGGAGTCTAGCCAAGAGGCAACTGGCCAACAGGAACTACCGCAACCTGAGGATGGAGAACCGTTGGCTGTAGGCAAAGAACCAAGAGAGCTGAGAAACACTTGGCAGCTGAAGAATACGTTAGTTGGGCATAGTGGGCAGCTTGGGTATGGATGGAGAGTTATGAGTCATAACAACTCAGGTTTCATTATTGAGCTCAGAGTGAGTCAAGTGTGAGTCACGCTGAGGAAAGAACACTTTAAGTGGTATAAGTCGCCTGTTAGCAGGTGGCCAAGAAGTCAGTAAAGAGGTAACTATAAATATAGTGTTGGAGTCTCAGGGAAAGCGTCTTTCCTTTGCTCTTCACCGAAAGTCTTGTTAGTTTAGCAATATAAGCTTTGTACCAAGAATCATTGCCCAAGATATTTTTTAATATAGTTGCAGTAGGACCATTTCGCTATCCTAGTATACAAGACCAACATACTTGTCTTATGGTCACCCAAAGAACGCCATGCTATATACCTGAACATCAAGACAAACTAGAAGATGAGACCTCATCGGAGTCAGATCATCACATAAACTATGAATACAATGCTATATCTACTACCTTTTTACTCAGTTTCGATTAGTGTAGAATAAGATACAAATAGACCATACTAATTTGCAAGAGTTTTTCATTAATAGAAGACTGGCAGAGTACATTTTGCAAGATGTCGGATGCTTAATCGTCACTGGCAGGTATTTGCTTAATGAATAGATGTAGAATACAAGATGTTGTGCATTCATGGAATCTTGCTCATTTTTGCTCACTTCTACACAACATTACTCAACATTTAACTACAGGCTCAATTAATTATTCAAACCAGTAATTTAGGGCTTTCTAAGGATATTTATCAATTTTTTAAGCTACGATAAGTCCTTGGGCATGTGATGGATAATTGAGGGGAGTACTGTAAAAATACAATTCAAATGCCATAAAATACCATTGATCCCCATTTGACCTCTATTTGAACCTGTATTTAGTCTAAAGGCCCAAACCACATTGTGGGAGCTACTTTTTTTTAAGCTCATTCCATTGTCACAGGAAGTTTTGCTACTGCTATGGGGAGATTTTACTATTGCCACAGGCCAGTTTTACTAATTCTACATGTTTGATATTACTAAAAAAGAAGGACTGTTGTTGCTTAGATATAATAGAGATAGTAGTAGGAAAGAGAGGAAAGAGATTTAGAGATTGTGCCTAGTATTTTGGCGTTGATTTTGAGTTTGTAGATGCGATGGTAACTCAAAGTTACTAGGCTTACAGTGGTTGGAGGATGTAGCTGGAGTACATACACATACAGAATAGTTGGGAGAACGGTGTAATGCTGCTGTTGATACTATTGACTTGCTATAGGTATGAGCAATGGCTGGCTCAAGAATAAGAGACTCAGCAACAGCTCTTGATAGAAGAGTTAAATGCCAATGACGATGAATATCTTCGAGTTGCAGTACCCCATTTTCATATTTACATGCCTGCATACGATGAGAGCATAGTATTCCCATACTATTTGTAAAGCTGTTTGTGCGTTGTTTGAGTGCTCTTAGTAAGGTAAGTTGATGCTTTTGGTCCCAGAGTTTTCTGAGGGCAAAATTAGATACCTGTCCTAGTAATAGAGCATAAAACAGGTCTTTACTGGTATGCAGCATACGGCACTTATTGTTGGCAATTTCAGCTTCAATTTCCACATGCTGGTTATTTTGGAGAAGAAGAATTCTGTCATATACTCTCTTTAAATCTCCTGTAGACACCTGTAAGTATGTCTTTAAAATGCTATGTGTACCTTCAACTCTAGATGTCACCTGGTTCCCATAGTATGTATATTGGTTGATTCATGTTTATACCAGCTTTTCCTTGTACGGATCTGGCTGTTGTATGCCATTTGTGGATCACGCCGTTCCCAAATGGCATACGCCGATAAGGAAAGGGGGACGGCGTACACCACACATTGATGGTAAAGGATATAGACTGTTCAATAGGAGTAATAACGTAGAATAAAGACTAAATACAAAAATCTTAATCGTCAGTGTCCTGAACATTCCCCCTTCGACTCTTAAGTACCCTGGTATTACTAGAAGCTTCCCCCTCTGCAGGACTAACCTCTCTGCGCCTGGCCCCTCGCTTTGCCAGCCCCTTCTGAGTTCTCGCAGCCATTGTAGAAAGGTTTCCACAGTTGTAACCTTCCTTATGACTGGTAATAGAATAATCAACCCCCTCTCTCCTGCACCTGCATCGCTTTGTGGAGCAGTCTTTCTTGCAACCACAATGAACTATTGTAGATGTAGAGGAGCTTTCCTGAAGCACTACAAAGTGCAAAGTGACACTGGGAAGGTGGTCTGAGGGGATGTTGACCTCAATTGACTCGTCTAGGGGTAGAAGTTGATTGGTAGGGTACAGGTAATCCAGCACGCCATATGGAGTTCCAATCTTATATCGATCAGGCTAGGGCATGTCCAGAACCTTGTCAAACACTCTCTTGTCATCTGTAGATATTCTGTCTAGCCTTGGAACTGCAATGCTCACTTTATCACCTTTGGAGAAGACTCTAATAGTATGCTATTTGCTGTATTGTCAAATTGTTCTAGCATTTACTTGAGCCTGGTTGATCCTAACAGCTGCATGCTGGCGCTCTCTCTGCTCCTGATCCAGTCGTAGAAGCTCTGAATCAATTGGAAGTAGTTCTGTAGGGAGGTTATTGCTACTAGGGAGAGAAGGCGCATTTGTAACTGCTTCTTCCAGCTCTACTTCCTGCTGAAGAAGTTTTTGGATATCCTCATCAGTCTCTATAGATCCGGCATGGTGAGTTATCGTTTCAAGGTCCTCTCAGTTCTCCTCCTCTACCTCCTCTTCCTCAATCTCCACTGAAGAGTACTCATTCAGAAGTACTCTTTCCTCTCGCCTTACTTCTCTCCCAAAGACCACCTCATATGGAGTCTTCTTTATAGCCTTCTGGACAGTTCGGTTGATCTGTAGAGTCATGGAGGGAAGTCCTTCTGCCCAGCCTGTTGTTCCATTGAGTCGCTTCCAAACCAAAATTTTTTGTTTGACAGTCCCATTAACTTGCTCCACTAGCCCCTAAGTTCTTGGAGTTCTAGGTTTGCCATTAATTATCTTAATTCCACGGCGAAGCAGAAGCTCCCTCATAACCCCCTTAAACTCTCTTCTATTGTCAGACTGCACAATCTTTGGTGCTCCAAATACCCCTATCCATCCTGCCATCGCTCTTGCTACTGTGACTGCCTGCTTGTCTGGTAGAGGATATAGTTGACAGTACTTGCTGAAATGGTCCTTAGCATGTAGAACCCACTTATACTGGCCATCTGGGGTGTCCCTGAAGTCTATAAGATCTACCTGCACTCGCTTAAATAGATGCTTAACTAGAATAAGGGTAAGCGGACCCCTAGATCTATTGGAAGCTTTCCTGGCACATATCTGACACTTCTTGATAGTCTGGCGAACCTCCTCCCTTACTATTCTATAGTAGTGATTATCAATAGCTTTTCAAGCAGCATCCATTCCAGCATGACTTGTTATATCATGCTCATATGCAATAACCTTAAGAATTCTTGACTCCACTACTACCTCATACTCCTGGGGGTACTTTTCAGTGGCTAAAGCATATAGAACACGTTTTTCTGCATCCCAACAAAATGTCTGCTTGATATGGAATCGATCTTTGGACTCCTTTGAGTTGTTAGAGCGTCGAAAAACATCTGTAAGCCAGGAGATGATATCTTCCTTCTCTGTAGCTGTAATGCGATACTTGAAGGAATTCTGGACAAGAGAGACTGCAAAAGCATCTCTAGCATCGCTGGAGAAAGGCTTCAATGGTTAGTTAGTTGAGGAGGCCATGGCTTGCTTGGGTATGAATGGATTTCGCGATTTCAGGGGCAAAAGAGTAGTCACTGTTCAAGGGATCACAGAGGCGCAAAGGAAGAAAAATTGCTTAAATTTTCGTTGGTAATTATCTACATCTACAGCTCGCTGACATGGCACATCCACAAGTAGCGTATGCAGTTCATTGGCGTACGCCATTGAGAAAGGCTTATGCCATTTATGGGTGGCGCACGTTGTTTCAGAAAGGCGTACGCCTTTCAAGAATGGCATATATCCACCAACGGTGTACAACATAGCCATGTCTCCTTTAAGTACTGGATGAGGGCTGGATAAGCATCATATTTATCCTTCAAAGCTGCCCATCGAGTTTCATAGATATTTCGTGTACCACTGTAAATAATCTCCTTCTACTCTGTAATAAATCGGAGAGCTTCTTCCTTTCCTTTACCCCATACATCTTCTACCTGCGCTTGAACATTAGCATTGACATGAAATAGACAGACAATGTGCTTAGTATGTAGAAAAACAGTTAAACATGCTGCAATTAACGCCAACTTGCGGTCCGTTACCATAACCTGCAGATATATACCATCAGTATACAAGGAATTCAGCTGTTCAAGTGCCTATGCATAGCTTTCTGACTGCTCATTCTCCATGAAACAAAACCCCACATAAAAGGAAGTGTTCATACACATAGTGCTAACAATAATAAGCAAGGGAAGCTTAAATTTATTTGTTTTATAAGTGTAGTCGAGGAGCAGTACCTCGGGAAAACGATGGAGAAGGTCAATGCTCTTGGGATGTGCAAAGAAAAGAAAAGTAAGATGTCCTATATGGTCCGTCTTGTACTCATACTTAAATTCACTGTCTTGTAGCTGGGCGAAGAGGGCTTCCATCGGGGACTTTCCTGCTAAGGTTCGGTGCTTTAGCTTCTGCGTTGCATTGTAGATGTCTTTTGCCACTAATGGATGCTCGCTTTTCTGCCGAATTATAGTAACAATTTCTCTCGTTGGTGTTCCTGAGGCTATCATCGCCTCAATGTCTTGGTCCAGTTGATGGGTTGTTCTGCGCTGAATGGGATGTGCATATGCTGAGTTTGAAGGCTCATGATTGTGGTCTCCATTCCGTACCTTTACTGTCCGAATACCTTCTTTGAGTTTACCACACACTGAGAAAGAGCAGTCGGTAAGCCGCGATGCTGTGTCCCATCTTCGGTTTGTCTCATTCAGACCATTTCGGGCTCTGTAAACCCCTCCTCTATCACACCCAAGGTAGATAGTGCTATCGCGGTTATTGGAGCTCTTCGTCGTCACTGCATAACTATTGGCCAAAGCATGTGATTGCATAGCAGCAACCAACAATGCACGCATTGCGAAGTTGAACTCTTCTGGAGGCGGGAGTAAACTCATTTTTACTATTGAAGTACGATGTATGAAAGATGAAAAGAAAGTGGGCAAGAGCGGTGAAAATTTTTTCCTCTGCCTAGCCATGCCTAGACGCTAGAATGGTGCTATGTGACAATAGTAAAAATTTCCCGTGGCAATAGCAAAACTTCCCGTGGCAATAGAATGAGCCTTTTTTTATATCCTGTATTATTTATTAAGCTTTGATGGTAAAAGTAGTGAAAATAAGCTCTTTTTGGCCCCCTAAAATTTCCAACTTTGGATTTTCAGACTTTACAACTAAAATCGGTTTATGAGTAACTAGCATCCCTTTGGTTTAAATATATAAATGCTCTAAAGTGGCTGTTTTACGTGTGCTTACCTTGTTAAGGCAAGATTGTGCATATTTTCCCACGGGGCTTCTAGGGATAATAGCAAGTCTTCAGAACACAAAATTTTGAAAACTCAAAATTAACAGTGAAAAGAGAACTTGGACTTTACGCTATGAGCATTGTTCAGCCTCGGAATAATGGTTGTTGTTGGTTTATTAAGTTTGAAACGAAAAATGAGCAAGCTCCCGTGAATGCGCAAAATCCCGTAATCTACGTCTACCTGTCGCAACAGTGATACCCGCTTGAATTCGTTGACTTAAAGGATTCAGGTATGGCCATGATGCCCATCTTGTAACCCACGGTTTCAGAACTTTTTCATAGGGCCATGTTGTGGACATAAGCGCTTTAAGGCCAAAGTTCCTAAATTTTGTCTCACATGGGCGTGTTTTGCTTCTGCCATGTTGGACTCCCGAGAGTTGATGTGGCTGGTCTTTAGATGGTTGCTATAGGCTGGGGAATGGCCAGCTGGTTCCCGCAAGCGACAGTGGTGGGGTCAGGGGTTTGAAGCTGCGCGCTTGTGCACGAGGTAGCGCTGGCTTTGTCTCAGCCACGCGAAATGGCCAACAAGTCTGACGAGAAATATAGTCACCACCATACCACAGCAGGTTGCGTTTACAACGGATTAGTTTGTTATTAGGCTTAGATGGTATACATTTCTCGCAGCGATTAACACATATCCATAAGCTAGCTTCGTAGTCTAGATACGACCAACCTGCCCCAATAGTCTATCCTAAATAGATAGTTCTCACCCAGGGTCCAAGAGAATGCAAGATTCATCCAGCACGCGCATCCGGGTGGCTAGGTTGCAATTCTTTCAGGACAGCACATGTACACTCTCTACAGACTTGCACCTGAACGTCGAGATCGAGGAGGTCGAGCTGGAAAAAAGCTCAGCAATCGCTATATCATACACATGGGGCGAGTTTAATCGACGTGACGTTGTCATAGGGCACGACGCACAGGGTACACCTCTATCGATGAATCTGGGGGAGGAATGGGATATCCCAGAGACGATAGTCACGTTGGCGATGATATGCCTTGAAAACGGGGCTGAACGCGGATATGAAATATGCGGCTTGTTGGGTCGACCAGCTCTGCATTCCCCAGAAGGACGAAGAAGTGCGACGTCTGCTTGCCAGTATCCCATCCATATACCGAATGTTGCAAGTTGTGGTATTAATGCCAGGTTCCCGGTGCGCGTGCCTAGAACAGCTTATCTCCAACGACTCTAATGGGCAGCGTCCATTGTCGGAACATGATTTACACCTCAGCCTGGCCGAGCTTGGACGCTGTCTCAATTCTTTTGAGATATGCTCCTATTTTGGCCGGGTGTGGACTCGGCAGGAGCTTAACTACAGCCGACGCGTACGGCTTGTACGCACGTTAGATAAGGATATGCCATGTGTGAAATCCGAGGACGAGCTCCGCAATCTATCAGGATACTTAAAGCTACTGTTAAACCGATACCAAGAGGACCTTTCCAGGCTAGCGAACCCAGCGTTCCGAATGCTCCTAACCGCTAACGCACGCTTTTTTGAAGCGAGTAGATCCTTTGTGCTTAGGAGCGCAGACTTACTGGAGTTCTTGTTAGGCCGAAATGTCGCAATGCCGATGCCGGGGACCGGGTGGGGGAGTAGGCTTGATTTGTTCCTGAAGGGGCTCGCTGAACTGGGGGCCTCTAACAGGAGAGCCACAAAGGCCCGGGATTATGTGACGTCGGTCTGGGTAGACTGCCCAGGCTACATCCTGCCTGAGGACTACAAAATGATGTGTCTGCCAGGCTTGTTGGAAGATGCTGTACGACAACTGGAAGCAAAACATCAGGTGTCTCTTCCTGTGGCCAGTATCTCGAGCTTATTTGGGTCCTGCTTAGGCGAATCGACTCTCTGGAGACCGACAAAACATATGGGAAAGAAACTGATTACTAGTATTAGTGAAGTGTACAGAGCGGTTATCCATCGCCAACCACCTATGAAACTTACGGCAAATGGGGATTTGCGTCTACGCGTTCTAGTTCCGCGGAGCATCGCACTTAGTCGAATGGCTGGAGACTATGCGAAAGTTTTTAATGGCTAAGTACAACGCAAATGAGGCTTTCCGTGCTCTGAAGCCCGTGTTTAAAAACCTTCTAGCGTTGCGCGTGGACAAGTTTGTGAGGGAGATAACACCGAATATTGATGATTATGGTGATAGATTACGCGAGGCGGGTAGACGAGCAGTACGAGGGGAGGTCGTAGACCATACAAGTGCAGCAACGACGATGACGTCATGGTGGGCGATGTCAAATAAAAACGATACTGGAAAGGACATGAGCCCATATATGGACCACCATGAAGCAGTCTATAAGCTTATTACGACAGGTCTCGGGCTTGATACGTCGGAATGTAAGACCCGTGGCCTGAGGCTGATGGTGTCGCTGGGCCCAAATCCTTGTATAGGCTTGACAAAGCTGGAACTCAGGGGCTGGGAGGACGTACGCACCCCAATCGCCATCTCGGCAAGTCCACGCGGGCGTCGTTATGGGGATCGCCGCCGCGGTGGTTTCCTACTTGAGGGGTACAAGGAAGAAGAGAGCTCGAAATATCATATCACTGGAATATGGGCTCCTCACTACTGGTCCTCGACGTTCGAGCCTGGTGCGTTCATTGACTGGCTCGGCCGCGACGGTATACTGTTGTGCTGATGTACGTACATCACAACCTAGGTTTGGAGATTTTACGAGAGGTATTTCTAACATTTCCGGAAGGTCTTCTAGTTCTTCTGGAGGCGTGGCGAAACACGGATGCGCTAGTTAACTCAGTTTTGGGGTGGCGGTAGTTATTCTGTGAGGCCATAAACTGGGCGAACGCCAAACCCCACATATCCTGCAGTCTGAAACTTCTTTCGCTATAGTCATATCCCGTACAACTATCTAGTTACAAATCCCAACGCTGGCTCTAGAATGCGGCTTACCTTTCACTAGGTATTCTAAGTCCATCATGGAGAAGCTGAGTATACATCTTGACATAACTACCTCGGGATAGAGCCTTTGCATCCACCAAACCCCCAATTAATTCTCAGCTCTATACTCGCTGAACCCTCTGCTTATCCTCGACCAGTATCAGCCGCGCCTGGTACACAACACTCGCCGTCTTGAGCAAAACTGCACCTAATTTCTGACTTACCTTCGTTATTCCCAGCGATGTGTCGATTCTCTAGGCGCAAAGGAGAGTGAGCTCAAAAAGGCCTTGCTGAACACCTCTCACCGACGGTAGAGCCTTCCACAACCTCTGTATAGAGCAAAGACGGGAGGAGAATCCGGGAATCCTTCCCTTCCACAGGCACCATCAACTCAACTAGACAACCAAGCTCTCATCTCCAACAACCTACTTCCCCCGCCAAAATGCCACCTGAGCAGTGCTAGAACGACCTCTCGCCCCAGCGACCCCTACCCGCCTTTAACTCCCGGACCTCTAGTGCCACCCTTAGCCTTCCTGCTCCTACCGGGCCACCGAAACCTTTCATCAGTCCCTGGTGCTTGGAGAGGTACAGCAAAGTGAAGCTGCTGGAGGAGCGTGTCAACGGCATACACGAGATCCTTGAGATAGGGGTTGACTAGATTGGGATGGTTTTTAAGGGGTTATGAGTTAGAGGGGCGACATGGGAGGTGGGTAAAGGGAAGATGTTGAGGGTTGGGAAGTAGGGTAGTTATGGAGGAAAGTTTGGTTCTTTTATGACAGACCGAGATATTCAGCAAGTGTCTTTCCTAAGATTTGCTTTGAGAGGATGGTGGGGTGTAAGGAAATAACCAACAATCTCAATAATGGGCAAGTCTGAAAGCTCTCTTCACCATCTGGGATTTCTAAGCGTCCTCATGCTCTGCTATTAGAGGCTATCCTTCTGTAAGTGTTCCAATTAGTTGCAGTTTCAGTGGAACTAACGCATTTACGGATTACTGTTCCTCAGGGCCTGTCGATACCTTGCCATCTTCGCCGGAATGTCAATTTCATAACAAAACTACTCTGTCCAAAGCATATCATAAATACACGAGAAGCGTAAAATCCGCGCAGGCAGCCGTGCCTACACGTCCTTATTCAGGACTGGGGCCACTTCCCCGTACTCTACAAAATACCCACAAGGTGTTCAAGCCATTATAATCACCAAATCCCATCTCATCCAAATATATAGCCAAATAACCTCATCGCTCCCCAATATCCTAACCCAACTCACAACATTCGCCTCGCGATCAAAGATTCAGAGTAAACGACCCATTCGGCACAAGGACATTCCCCTGATGAATTTTCCCGTTCCCAGTGACGGTAACATTTCCAAAAGTAGACGAATGCTGTGTGATGATGTCACCCCGGGGAGTCCGGTATACTGTCGGCTGCGGGGTCGTTCTGCCGCCCCAGCTTTCGCCGTCGCTTTGGTCATCCTCCTCATGGTGTGGGGCCGGTCGAGGCTGAGGAGGGGGTACGCGTGGTTGGAACGGGAGGCTATCGGGAGCTGAGTCTGCTCGGGCGGCGGGTCTTCGAATGTCGAGGGTCCCAGTTCTAAACTCCCGCGCTGACGCCGACGCCGGGTATCTTGACTCTGAAGGCTCGCTGGCGGCACCGTAGGGAGACCGAATGTTGCTCTCCTGCGCCGATGATGAGGGTGGGTACGCATGAGAGCTGGAGTAATATCCCAATGGTGATCTGGTCGACAGTTCTGGGACTGAGGCTGAGGACATGTACGAGTCCGATTGATGGGTAATTGAGTAGCTTCTCGGCGTCCTGGTTGCGAGTTCTGGGACGGAGGCTGAAGCTGGCGGTCTTGAGGATGAGGATTCACCCAGTTCGAGAGCCTCCATCTCCATCGTCGCACTCCCTACCTCCTCTCCTCCCTGCAACGACGCCACAGCAGCAGCAGCACCCCCATCCCCCTCAATCCCGCTAACCCACCTCCACACCTCATTCACCAACGCCACATACCCCTCCTCAGTCCTCGTCTCAAACTTCCCCATATCCTTATGCGACTTCCGAATCCCCACCGCCAGATACCCATCCACTGTCGCGCTCGACCGCTCTACAATCACCCCCACCATATCGACCCCAACCTCCTCAAAGAAACACGCAATCTCCAACCTTCCTCCCAACCCTGGCGTCGGCACACGCGCCTCGTTCCTCCTCCGCACGAGACCCCAGAAGTCCCGCTGGATGCGCGAGAGGACTTCGGATTCGGGTTGGAGCGTGTTGACGAGTTTTTCTGCGGCTTTGCGGTTGAAGAGGAGACTCATGAATTTGGTGAGGGAGGAGGCCCAGGCCGCGAGGTCGGCGCCGTGGTGGGGGGTGCCGAGGAAGGCGATGCCGTGGGTAGAGGGGAGGAGGGTGCGGAGGTGGAGTTCGGGGGAGGAGAGGGATTGGAGGAGGGCGTCTTGGACGACTAGGCCGCCGAGGGAGTGCGATATGAAGAGGAGGGGTCGCGTGGTCTGGTTTTCGGCAGGTATCTGTCAGCATCCTCCCACGCCTGGGTGTAAGCGGGATGGCATATGACTCACTGTATTCGTCCGCACGCGCCATCCGACTACGGCGCTTATAAGGTTCCCGGCGTGCTCGCCAACGCGGTTCTGACTCGCTTTACTCCAGAAATTCAACACGTCGGCGTCGTATCCCCACGTCGCGATGCGGGCTCTCGGCAGGTCTTGGGGCAGGAGAGTCTGCGCCCAGATTATCGGGTTGGGGTTGCTGAAGGAGGATGGGGTCGACCAGGTTGTGAGTCGATTGCCGGTTATGCCGTGAACGAAGACGATGCTGGTGGGGCGTTAGTGGGATAGGGTGGGGGGGGAAGGGCGCTTACTCGACGGTTGCGGTTGAAGGATCGACGAGGGTGAGGAGTCCGTACGGACCGGCTGTGGAGTAGCTGGTTCATGTCAGCCAGAGTTCGTAAAGCTATCCTAGCTAGCTGAGCCTGAAGGAAGGCACCGAGATAGGCAGCAGACATGGATTGACCTACTTCGCCTCGGCGACCTCCCGGCCCGCCTGTCTCGCAGCAGTGGCTTCTGCCTTCTTAGCTTTGTGCACTTTCCACGGATTAGGCATTTTCCGGAGGGCTCGTCGTATTTTCTTCGTGACTGGTCTTTTTGGAATATATACGTAAAACAATACGAATAGATTAGGGCTGCCGACCTTCTTTTCAGCTGGGTCGGGGGTTCGATGCGCTTCGAAGGAAGGTTGGAAGGGCGGGTTGAGGTTTTATAAGGGACGTGTCGCTGGGCCACCCATGCACAGCGAGTGGGTGTGTGGAGGCTGGGCATGTCGCAAGAACCGTCTCAGCCTCGCAGCGGTAAGGGTAGAGGTGCTCATGTATTGATGCCGCATGAGTTGTATGGTGGGGTACTTGGCGGTCGCATGTGATCTCGCCTAGCCTTCAGCGCCTAGCTAGAGAGACAGTTGCCTAGCCCTCGCCCGGCCAACCATACATTAGGCGCTGCTCGGTCCGTGCATGAGGGTTTAGGGCTAGAACGAGGCTGAGCGATGACTGCAAGCAGGGCGTCTTTGAATAGGTAAATAGAGGCTCTGCGGTGGTGCATCGACGTCTATTTAATAACTCATTGCTCCATGTTCCAGAGAAAACAACTAATCACTACCCTGGTTTTCTAATCTCGATATCCTAATCACCCGCTTAGTCAGCCCCAACCCAATTCAACCCGACCCCTGCTCACGGGCTGGCCCACTCCCGCCCGCCCATCATACGCTTAGCAAACCTGCACGACACGACAAACGGTCTCGCATCTCAGCTGGGCCTATTGTATGCCACGTCAGATCCACGTCTCTTACCTCACGGGCATACTTAAACCCTCGCTCTCCTCGCATCTTCGTGCGCATCCTCATCCCACATCCACCGCACAGGTAGAGTCTAACCAACCCCACTTCGGGATAGATAGATAACCCGCCACCATGAAACCCCACTCCCTCTCCTCCCGTACCCTCAGCGGCACAACCCTCATAACCTCCTCCCTCGAAACCCCCACCCTCGACACGCGCCAGTACCGCGTCCTCCGCCTCCCCAACGCCCTCGAAGTCGCCATCATCCACGACCCGACCACCGACCGCGCAGCCGCGTCCATGGACGTCGCGGTGGGCAGTTACAGCGATAGGGACGATATGCCGGGCATGGCGCATGCGGTGGAACATTTGCTGTTTATGGGCACGGAGAAGTATCCGGAGGATAATGCGTATAACGCGTTTTTGAATGGACGGGCCGGGTGGAGTAATGCGTATACGAGTTCGACGAGTACGAACTTTTATTTTGAGATGGCTGCTGGTGGTGGGGAGAAGGTAGAGAAGAAGGGGGAGGAGGCTCCGAGGAGGGTGGATGGGAAGGATGGGGAGGAGGAATTGGGGGTCCAGACGACGAAGAAGGATCCGGATAGGCTGCATGTCGATACGACGCCCAGTGATGTACCCGCCGTAGCAGGGGGAGGGGTGTCAGACTCTGCAGCTGCCCCACCACCAGAAAAAGCAGCAGAGCAACCCGCACCCCTCTACGGCGCCCTCGACCGGTTCGCCCAATTCTTCATCTCCCCACTCTTCGATGCCTCCTGCCTCGATCGCGAACTCAACGCCGTAGACTCTGAAAACAAAGGAAACCTCCAAAAAGATGGCCGCCGAATTGGACAACTCTCCTCCGGCCTCGCAAACCCCGAACATCGCTACTCCCGCTTCACGACGGGCAACCTCTCCACTCTCCGCGATATCCCCAAGGCAGCGGGGATTGATGTCCGCGAGGAGTTTATTAAGTTCCACGAACGGGAGTACTCTGCTAATAGGATGAAATTGTGTGTCCTTGGTCGCGAATCTCTGGACGAGCTTGAGCGGTGGGTCACGGAACTATTCTTTTCAGTCCCGAATAAGAATCTCCCTGAAAACAGATTCTGTGACGTCCCCCTCCTCACAGAGAAAGAACTCCTCACTGAGACCCTCGTCAAACCTATCATGGATTACCATAATCTCGAGATCGAGTTTCCCTGTCTAGCCGAGGACGAGCTGTGGGAATCTCAGCCAAATAACTACATCTCCCACCTCATCGGCCACGAAGGGGAAGGATCAATCCTTTCCCTCCTCAAAGAAAAAGGATGGGCTGATGGCTTGACAGCCGGCGCAGCGAGAGTGTGTCCCGGATCGTACTTCTTCGACGTCGATATCGACCTCACGGAAGAAGGGATCGCGCATTGTCAAGAGACAGTCAAGATAGTATTCCAATACATTGCCATGCTGCGCGCTACAGAGCCACAGGAATGGATTTTCAACGAGATTCGCGATGTCGCGGAAGTTGACTTTCGTTTTTCGGAGAACGCAAGCGCGAGTAATACTACCGGGGGGTTGAGCGCAGTGATGCAGTACTCGTTTTTACCGAGGGAGTATCTGTTGAGTGGGTATGCGTTGGTAAGGAAGTTTAAGCCGGAACTTGTGGAGAAGGCATTAGGATTTTTGAGGCCGGATAATTTTCGGTTGACACTCACCTCTCAAAAAGCACCCTCCACCTTCCCGGAAAAGGAGAAGTGGTACGGGACGGAGTACGCACACTCCAAACTCCCCACCCCCTTCCTCGAAGAACTGAAATCCCTCACCCCTCACCCCTCCCTCCACCTCCCCTCCAAAAACGAATTCATCCCACACCCCTCCTCCCTCCCCCTCACCAAACCTACCACCTCACCCCCCAACCCCCCAAACCGCATCCCACACATCCTAACCTCCACCCCGCGTCTCCGCCTCTTCCACAAACGCGACGACACCTTCCACGTCCCCCGCACAAACATCTATATCCACCTCCGCTCCCCCCTCGCAAACCACACCCCTACCTACGCCATCCTCGGCTCGCTGTTCTGCACCCTCGTTCACGACGTCCTAACCGAGCGAACTTACCCCGCTGGTATCGCAGGGCTGGGGTATTCCATCCGTCCGAAGCGTGGAGGGTTGACCGCGTGTTTTTGGGGGTATACTCCCAAGCTACCGTTGTATTTAGAGACGGTATTGAAGGCAGTTGTGGGGGGAGTGGTAGGCGAGGCAACAGAAGGAAGATTCAAGGCTGTGAAAGAGCTTACACGAAAATCACTCGCCAACGAGAAACTGAAAGCCCCGACAGAAGTTCTGGGCGGCGTGGTAGGCGAGTTGGTGAATAACGTCTACTGGACCACCGATGACCTACTAGTGGCGCTGGAACAGGTTACGTTGGAGGACGTAGTCGCGCATTTCAGGGAATTTTTTACTCCAGTGTTCGTCTCCATGATGGTCCACGGCTCGATGGATAAAGCCGCAGCGCGGGACCTAGGGAAGAAAGTCCTGTCCGTCCTGCCGGAGACGAAGATCCCGCTCCTCCCAAGTCAACAAGCGAATCCGAGGAGCGTGGTCATCCCTACTAATGCGAATCTACGGATTGAACAGCCCCTCGCCGATCCAGCGCAGAAAGAGGGGTTGGTTTCTATTTTGCTGTTGACTGGGAGGGTGGCGGAGAGGAGGAATTGGTGTTTGACTACGTTGTGGAATACGGTTGTTACGGAACGCGCGTTTCAAAGGCTGAGGACGGAGTTGCAGCTCGGGTATACGGTCTACACTGCGAACTGGAACGATGGGTATACATGCGGCTGGCGGGTGGTGGTGCAAGGATCGCGCGATCCGGAGGAAGTAGAGGGGAAGATGGAAGAGTGGCTCGTGTCGCTGCGGCAGGTGGTGCGCGAGATGAGGGAGGAAGAGTTCCTCGGGTTCAAGAAAGCGTTGATGGATAAGAAGGCGGCGAGGTACGAGGGGTTGGGACAGGAGAGTGGGAGTCTCTGGGGGAATTGCGTGGGTGGGATGTGGGATTTTGAGGAGGTCGAGAGGGATTGTGTTGTTATTGCGGGACTGGGGAGGGGGGATTTGGTGGAGTGGTTTGAGGAGAGGGTTAAGCCGGGGGGGAGGGGGAGGGGGAAGGTTTGTGTTAGGCTTGTTGCGCACGGGGGGAAGAAGGATGAGGAGGAGAAGGAGAAGGAGAGGAGTGAGGGTGGGGAGAAGAAGGAGGGTGAGGGGGAGGAGAAGGAGGAGAAGACTGAAGAGTCATCAGAGCCGGGCACTGAGAAGAAGCAAGAGAAGGCTGAGAAGGAGGCGAACGGAGAAATGGATGAGAAGAAGGATAAAAAGAAGGATGACCAAAAATCCTCTGAGGAAGACAGAGAAAGTGAAAGCTGGAAACAACCCCCCGTCCATATCATCGATAATATATGGAAGTTCAAGACTACCTTGGGTCTCAGTCCAGCAGTTCAGCCTGTTATGCAACTCGAGGAGCTCCTAGATCTAGAGCCGGAGAATGAAGCCAATGGTGTGGCGAAGGGGGGTGGAGGGGAAGTCAAGGTGGAGACGAAGAAAAATTGATAGCTTAAGTAGAGCCAGATGTTATTGGATATGACGATTACGGTACTAAATTGAATCTACATCTCAAGACGGAAATGGAAGCGAGGAATGACTGCTGGAATAAATTGATTCTGATTTTTTGGTCTGTTTGGGCGGTTCAGTTTCACCGATAACTACTTGATTTTCGGCGGTGGAACCTTGGAATAGTTGGGTAAAAGGCGAGGTGCATCGGAGAGGCTGGCGCCGGGATCTGTAATTTGGTTGGTCGTCCAGAACGGCTAAAGTAGACAAATTGCAAATTTGTGATGGTGTGGCTATCAAGAATGTTCTATGCTGCAGTTGGGATATAGCTATTGGTAATATTTGCTACGTCGCTGCGTTTATTACGTGGGTGTTGGTGCAGACACCAGCGATTTTGGCGCGGCCACCATCCATCCTTTTCCCTTGTGCGCGGTGTATAACACCTTGCAAACGCCCGTGTTGCCTTTATTATACCCACAAACTCGGGTTTATCAGCCCGCGAAGGTCCTGGGCTACCTCGTGTAGCTACTAGATTATAATATTCCTGTTCAGCTAGTCTATCTTCCTTCGAGCCTCCATCAGAATACTCTTCGAAAATGTTAGTCGGGTCTCGCTTTCGCCCCGTCTGTGTCCGTTTCCGGGCACTCTGAGTGTTCCAGTCTGGATATTTTCCTTTTTGATTCTGAGATCTAGAAACTGTAGCCAAAGTATTGACAGGTAGGAGACTCCAGAGCTTGGTTCCGGGGTTCGGCTGGCCATCCTTTCGTTCTAATATGTAACCTGAGAATTTAAGGTTAATCAGGCTCCTGTTTGAATAAAGTTTTCAAGAGGTTCGAGAAACCAATGCTTGTAAAAGTTGTGAAGGTAAAATACTTGATTTTAAGTAATCTGCTCTACTTTAATGTAAAAATAAGAAAATTTTATTATGTCAATAATTAGCTAACGAATAAAGATTAAACAATTTATAAATAGATTAGTTTTGTTAAAACTGTAATTAATAAAAATATCTATAAAAAGGTAGTTACTAATAATAAAAGTATAAGAATACTTAATGGTAAAAAAATTTATTAAATATATCTTTTATTAAAGTTATAAATTATTTTCTATATTTAATCCCCTACTTATAATAAGTTTTAAAAAGAGTACTTAATATTTTAGTTCAATATAAAGGAACTAAATCTTTTTATATAATTAATTTTTCTTTTACTTCTTTAACAACTTTATTTTACAATATTTCTTTTAGTATTAAATATAAATAAATAATTTCATAAAGTAATAATATATAATAATTTGATACTAATAAGGTCTCATTTTTTAGTTTGTCTTAAGCATTTAGGTATATGGTAAGAGTTTGTAGAGTAATTGTAAGGTAATTATGTTAGTTCAGTATACTGAAATAACAAAATGGTTTTGTTGTAATTATATTAAAGAATATCCTGGGTAATGATTTTTGATATAAAGCTTAATTGCTAAACTAATAAGATATTTAGTAAAAAGAGAAAAAAAGGTGCTTTCCCTAAAATCTTAACATAGTATTTATAGTTACCTCTTTACTAATATCCTAGCTAATTGCTAATAGGCATCTTATACTTCTTGATATATATACCTCTTAATGTGGTTCATAACATAACCTATACTAAGTCCAATAATAGATTCTAAGATATTATGACTCATAACTTTCTGCCTATACCCAAGCCACCTACTATACCTAGCTAATGTGTTCTTTAGCTGTTAAGTATCTTTCAGCTTTCTTGATCCTTCTTTCATGTTCAACAGTTCTGAGTTCTGTATTCTGTAGAACTTTACATAGTTAATTGCTTTCTGATTAGGTTACTTAGTACTTGTGTAACTGGCTGAGATTATTGTCTTAATCAAGGTATAGGTAATTTATTGAGTTGCTGTGAGTTGCACTCTTTAGCACTAAGAGCATTGATTATGCAAGTTTTGCTTTGACCCCCACTTGTTTCTAGTAAGTACTATTTCTCCTTATATTCGATTCATCCTTACTAAGCTATATATACCATCCTTAATTCTGTGAAACTGCAATCTGATTCAATTGTAATTAATACTACTTCTGTATCCATGACATTATTCTAGTAAGGCTTAAAAAGTTTATAACATAATGTTGAGAAAAGATATTGTAATTATTTTGTAAATGATAAATAAGATTACTTTCTTCAAATAGGTAATAAGTTATATTTTAATAAAATATATTTCATTTAACCTATTTTCTATTTTATTTTTGCTTTACTATCTATTTTTTTCTTAAGTTAAACTAAACATACTATTAGTTTAAAGAGAAGGGAAGTGAAATTAATTGAAAGGGATTACAATGTTATATTGATAAAAAAACTTTCTACATTAACTATTATGTAATTTATTGTAGTTCATAAGTAATATACCTTCAGAAATTTCCAGAATTAAGCTAAGCAGAATTTGTAACTTCCTTTTTCTTTCCCTCACCAGCAATTCTACATAAACGCAAAAAGCCGTCCTCACAATCCTCAAGAAACTCCTTAATCTTCTTATTGAGCCACTCCACATCCTCTTTGCTCTCTCCCGGTCCGCCTGCCCAATGCCCCCAAATACTGGGGAATGCCTCCATCTTTCCGATGCCGGGTGACATATTCTTTACCTCGTACTCCGAGTCCTCAGGGCTGTTGTGGTCACGCGTTAGTAGTTTGATGAGGTTCGATAGTTCATGGATAGGGGAGAGAAGGGGGCGTACGGGAAGTAAAGATCTGTCAACCCGGGGAGAACCAGAGCTTTGGCTTTGATGGAACGCATGGCGAGTTCAAAGTCTCCATTGTAGGGTGGTTGGAGGGAGCAGTCGCCGTTTTGCCAGGTTTGGAGCATGCTGAGGAGGTTTTCTGGATCTATATTCTCCACGGATGCCTGTCAGCCTTGTATCTGCTAGTATCCCGCAATCGCTACGAAAGCTGCCATCCGGCACGGTGCAATACGAGGAGGACACACCTTTCTTCAACGCCCACTTCTCCCAGAAATCAACCATAAAATCCTCCAAATCTCTATACCCCAGCGCGGTCTCGTACAGCTTCTCCCGATAAAACGCCTGCGAGAAACCCCACCCGGCGTACCCCCTCCCAAACGCCTTGAGTCCTCGCCTAATACACTCCAAATCTTTGGTTAATACTGCCGTGTTAGCTTCCTGTTCCCCGGAGACTGTCCATCCTTGGCCTGAGCCAAGACTTGTGGCTCCTAGGCCAGCGAGGAGTGCGCTTTTTACGCCTTCGAGGAAGACTTGGTTGTGGATCGATGTACGGGCGGAGCCGCAGAAGGGGACGATCCCGTCTATGAAATCAGGGTATTGCGTCGCCCATTGGTAGGTTTGCTGCGCGCCCATGGACCAGCCTAGGACTAGGCGAGCGTGTTTCACACCCAGGTGTTCGGTAACTAGTTGATGGTGCGCGCGGATGTTGTCGTAGAGTGTGATCGTAGGAAATGGGCGGAGGTGGGGTGTGTTGGAGGGAGAAGTGCTTTGGCCTGCGCCGAAGAGGGCGGGGATTATGATGTAGAAATTTCCGGGGGATAAGGTCGCGTGTGGGAGGGCTGGGGGGAGAAGCCAGAGGTTGTCGGAGATGGCTGGTGCGAGGAGATAGGGTTTTAGCTGGGTTAATTGGGCAGAAGGGTTGTGGTGGCGTAAAGGGGAGGGTTCGTGGAGATGATGACGCAACTTACCCCCAGAGAACCAGGTCGGATAGATGGCTACCGGGAGGGAGGGGTTGCCGAAGGTCCTGAAGGCTATGTGTGCGTTTGGGAGGGTTTCGCCGGACTGGAGGTGAAAGTCGCCGAGGGAGTAGGTTTCGAAGGAGTTGTCGGTGGGTTCCTTGGATTTTTCGGAGGTAGTGAGGGTGACGAGCTTGGAGGCTAGCTCAGAAGCCATCTTGAATCGGATTCGGCGAACGCGAGAGAGGAGAGTGAGGGAAAGGTGAAGTAGATAAGCTATGGAGGGTAGAAGGTCGTTATCATTTTATGCTCACTTGGGGATTGGGGACGAGAGTGGGTTGGTTGGTTGCCCACCGGTCGAGTGAAATCTAGCGATTGGATGTGTGATAATAAAAACTGCCTCCCATTTTGTGCCACGTAGATCGATCAATGCAAGCTACCGAATAGGGTTTGACGTAGATAGCTAAGAGAAGTTGGCCGGCGTTGTTAGGGCTTCCACAGGTCAAAACTCGCTTAACCCGATAGAAGCCGACCGATTTGGGTTTGTTCTCGCGATAATTGTTGCCGAGCTGGGAAGTTTGTTCCGGCGGCCGAATCACTCTAACCTAAGCTCGATGGCTGCCAACGGCGGGGATCTGGGGGGGAAATCCATTCTTGAATTATACAATGGAAATAATTTACCTGGAAAGAGAGAGTCTATTGCGGCTAATGGCATAGAATACCGTGTATAAAATTTAAATTTTCGGATCAACTAGTTACTCCTAAGAAACCTGCTGCCCACGCGCCATGCTAGGGGGCCTAGAGAAAGTCGAATGATTATTCTTCTTTGGATGCCTCTAGCGGGTAAAGGTTGCTTTGGCTACTGGATCGTCATGTACTCCATCCGTGCCGGCGGTACGGGTCGACGCATCCAAGCTCTTCAGCTTGTCCAAGGCAGCGAGTTTGGAGGCTAGTTCAGAAGCCTTCTTGAATGGTGGTTACCTAGTGGCTATGAGGGGCGAGCGAGCGAGTTTGAAGTGAAGTAAGTTGCGAAAAGTAGTTAATGGGTTTTTCGTCGTTTTGAGCATACCTGAGAAGAGACGAGTGCAAGCTGCCCGCTCGTCGAGTTTGAAGTCTGGCGACTGGCGCTCCGATCAGAGAGTTGCACCAACTTTTGGATTATCTCGGTATTACCCCATTGGGAATTTAATTGTGGCGGCTAGTTTAATTTGGCCCTGAGACAAGCTTTGCATAACACTCAGCAGTTGAGACTTTACCGTGGGTGGCAAGCCGGCTCTTTGAAATTTAGGCTAGTTATGTTACGTTTAAGACGTGTATGAGTTGAAGCATCCAATAAGATAGCTTGATACTGTAGCGTAAAAGGAATCGTTGGAACTACAGCTCCGACCCCAGGCCACGGTCGTCCGCCTGGCCGTGAAGGAGAAAAGACCTACCATGCCAATGACGGTCGTTATTGGACTTCAAGAAGGCAACCAACTCGTCTTCGTTCAAGTCCTGACGACTGGCTGAGTCGTCTCCCCATCCCACAGCCGTGTACCTTGGCTGACCGTCAAACAGAGATATTTCGATGTACCAGACACCGGCTTCTATAGATAGGGTTTGTCAGTGGAAGCATGTGGTTCCATAAATATCCCAGGTGACAGAACCGATTCCCTCTGTATATCCTAAAATGTCCCCAAGTTATAGAAAGCTGTCGCTCTAGCGAATTCAACTCACCTTTCGACGTTTTAGATCTAATCGCACTCAATATCTGGATACGCACATCCCATTTCTCATCTCGAGGGAATTGCGCCCCTGCGGTCTCAGCCAACTCGATTACCTTCTCCACTTTCCCGAATAAGTCTCCATGGACCCTTTCAGTCTCTAGGTGGGCCGGAAATGGTCCTGACCATTGCTCACACATCCATTGACCAGTCTTTACACGCCAAACCCCGCCCGCCTCCTTCGCAACATTCGAATTTCTTCTTGAAAACAACTGCGGACATATCGCTGCTGTCTTAATATCAACCCTTTTTAGGTTAGGGAAGGAGTTCGACCCCAGGAACCTGCACGTAGCGTGTGCTCTGAACCACGACCTCTGTAGTATGGGAAAGTTAATCGTTAAGGATGTCAGCGCCTCATTTGTCATTGGCTGCACCAGCTGGGCCACGCCTGCAGAGTCTGACCGCACATGTCAGCTAGCGGTTGACAGCAATAGTTTCACAAGGGTAGTTAGTATGGGTATCAGCTCACAGCCCACAGCCCATGTATCGTCACTCCAAAGCTCCTGATCATTCACCACATGCACCACAGCAACGCCAGCCTTCCAGCACTCCTTCAAACCCTCTTTGAGCATCCTCACCTCCATACCCCGGAACCCCCATCCCTCCAACCCAGCAAAACACCCTTCTGGATATCTGAACCCTACGGGTAGATTGCAAGCGTGCCCCACGAAGCGGTCTTCCATCTCGCCAACCAGGTGGCCCTCCCAGGATTCGCCGCGGGCCTGTCTAAAGAAGCCTCGGGGCATGCGGATACGCTCGGGACCGCGGGTGTTTCTGGAGAGCGCAGCATTGCGGTCGGCACGGGCGAAGACGCTGTTGAGAGAGTGTGGGAATGTGATGATGTGGATGTAGCGGACGCTAGGCGGTAGCGAGAGTGATGGGAACGCGTCGGGCATGGCTACAGCTTGGTATTTTTTGATAGTAGGGCATGCCGGCCGAATGGGTGGGTTGGTTGAGGCGGAGTGAATGGTTAAGTAGGCAAAGGAGGGGATTTCAAGGTATGTGGCTTTGTCGACGAGGTTGAGGATGGAGAGGATAAGGCGGGCGTGGTAGATTCCGTAGAGATTTATCTGCTCCTCCAAGAAGTCAACGATGTGCGGGTTTACGCGGAGGAAGAATGATTTCTTCAGTGGCCCAGAGTCCGAGGCGCTGTCGTATCTATTCTCGCGGCTGAGGTCGGATTCAGAGGGGTAAACCAAGAAGGGGATATCTTGCAGGCGACACACTTCGTTGCAGGCCGCGCGAAGAGGAAGGCTGTACGGAGTCATGCACTCATGCGCGTTCTCGTTCCAGGAGATAGCGGTAATGCGTCTCGTATCGTTTTCCTCGTAGAATAAGGCAAGATTCTTATGGATATCTTCAAGTTTGCGTACATCGTTGGGGTCGCCTAGGTTGACCACCAATCCTTGAAGATGGGGGAACGTATCGCGGATTTTGGGGAGGCTGGCCGCACTGATGCGGACCAGTATACCGTTCCGACGTCCCTGTGTCGTGAAGGCGAGGTGCCTGACCGCTGCTGTCCAATTTGAGCAGACGCTCCTCCAAGGCATGGTGCTGTCGAGGACGTCCTGTAGGTCCTGGAAACGATAGAACGGGGCATTGATGGCGCCACACCAAGTCTGATCGCCGAGGAGATGTTGGAAAATGCACTCAAGGACTAAAAACGGGAAGGAGCTCAACAGCGATCCGGAGCGCGCCGATGCTTGACATGGTGGGCTTGCGTTATGGTTGTTGCCAGGAAGTGGTAGCATTGGCCGTTGAATGGCTCTCTCATATTTTGGACGCTGGGGTGTTTCGTGCCGCCACATTGGACGCTTTGTCATCTTGTTGAGAAGTGTTCTTCGGATGGCCCCGAGTGGGTATCTGCAATTAATTTGGGTCACTCTGGAGTATCTCGTGTGGGAACGAAGGAGTTCCAGCTATGCGTGGCGGTTGACGTGACATGCAGGAGAACTAGAAGTTGAGGTCTTGACAGCTGAGTGGGTTAGTGCGGGGTCGAGGCTGTCCTGACTCACAGCCCGATTCCCTTGGCACACTGCGCTTTTGGCGATAAAAATGCAAGTTCGCCAACTCCACAGTCTAGGATAGTAAGTGCCGGGCGGAATAGCTAGGCACCGATAGACTGTCGCCTAGTAACCGCCGCCCTGCAGATTCAATCCACGCCGGATTATGGTAAGCCTATGTGCCGCACCTAAGTTAAGTTAGGAACCCTTAATTTGATCATTGCTGTAGCAATACGTAGGCCGACCCCAAAAGTTTTAAGACTCTTAACTAAATCACTTACACCCTGGTCAAGATAACAACCTTAGCTAGCTACATGACTACTAAGCAACCTAACTAGAATGCAATTGACCAACAGGAAACTCTATAACCTATAGGACTCTAGACTGTTAAATGTGGAGAACCAAGGGAGCTGAAAGATACTTAATAGCTAAAGAATATGTTAGCTAGATATAGTGGGTAGCTCAAGTATAAGCAGGAAGCTATAAGTCATGATGACTTAGGTTTCATTATTGGACTTAATATGAGTTATGTTGTAAGTCATACTAAAAGGTATATATATTAAGTAGTATAAGTTACCAGTTGGCAGGTAGTTAAGAGATCAATGAAGAGATAGTTATAAATATGTGATGATCTGACTTTGATGAGGTCTTGTCTTTGTAGTTTATCTTGGTGTTCAGGTATACAATAGTGTATTCTTTAAGTGACCGCAGAACAAGTATGTTAGTCCTGTATACTAGAATAGCAAAACAGTCTTACTGTAACTATATCAAAAAATATCTTAGGCAATGATTCTTGGTACGAAGCTGTATTGCTAAACTAATAAGATATTCAGTGAAGAGGGAAGAGAGGATGCTTTCCCTAAGATTCTAATACCATATCTATAGTCATCTCTTCACTAACCTTTTGACTATCTGCCAATAGGCGACTTATATTATTTAATGTATTCTTTCCTTGGCGTGACTTACCCTTAACTTACCCCAAGTCTAATAATGAAACCTAAGTCACCATGACTCATAACTTTCTATCCATACTCAAACTGTCTACTACACCTAACTGACATGTCTTTTAGCTGCTAAGTGTCCTTCAGCTCTTAAAATTCTTTTCTCATGACTAACAGTTTGTTGTCCGTAGGTCGTGGTAGTTCTTGTTGACTAGTTACTTTCTGGCTAAGCTGCTTGGTAGTTATGTGGCTGGCTGAGGTCATTGCCTTAACTGAGATATAGGTGATTTATTGAGTTGCCATAGGTTGTGCTCCCAGTGCTGAGAGCACTAATTGCGCAAACCTTTGCTTTGACCCTTATCTGCTCACGGCAAGTACCATCCGTCCTTGTATTCAGTTCATCCTTGCTAAACTATTCATGTCGTCCTTAACCCTATAGGTCTGCAACCTGGTCCAGTAGTACCAATAACCACTTTTATGCCTATAGCGTTCCTAATAAGGCTCAAGATATTTGTAACATAAGGAAACCTAAATTACTTTATACTCTATATAGCAACTGAAAAATATGAGACAATACTTTGATTAAGTAGCTCTTACTTAGTAAACTCAGTCAGCCATAATAATATTAAGAGAGCAATACTAAGAGTAATAAATAAATTATAAAAACTTTTAGCAAGAGATAAGTTAAGAACAACTAAGAAAAGAAGTTGGTAGATTTCTACTTAACTAAGAAAGCTGAAAGACATATCAATTAGAAGTAGTAAGTTATAGAGTGATTGTGCATATGGTGTTACAAAGTTTCAGAACTCGAAAATTAAGCCAAAAGGAAAACTACGATGGAGAAGTCAATTTTACAGCTCTGAAAACATTCGAACACTTAAAATGAAGCGCAAAGGTAGTAGAATTGATTGCTACTTATTTCTACCATTTTGTATGACCCCTATTTGCTGCAATGCAAGCCTCCATGTGATCTGGCATGCTTGCGATCATATCATTAAAATGCTCAACCCCAATATGCTCCCATTCCTCTTGAATAGCCTAAATAAGTTTCTCTTTCTTATTAGAAATAGTCTCTTGGTTGTTAATAGCCCGTTTAAGTCTGCTCCAAATATTTTCAATTGGATTAAGATCTGAAGAACAAGCTGGCTAATCCATAAGAGTTATACCTTTTTCTTCAAAGAAGCCTTTTGCTATTCCTGCACGATGACAAGAAGTTCAATCATGCATAAACATCCATGATCACACATTATACTCAATTTGTGCTGCAGCTTCCAGGACTTCAGCTTTAAAAACTTGCTCCACATATTGTTGACCTGTCATACGCCTTTCAATTAAGATCAATGGCCTCTTTATATTCTTGAAAATCAAGAACCAGATGCTAACGGAAGTGCGTTCACTCTTAAAAGTTGGTTTAAGACAGTTACTTGTAAGAGATTCATCTGCTTGCCGCCAAATCTAGTAAACCCGACCATCTAAACCTAATTCAATATTGCATTCGTCTGTAAACATCACTCTTTTCCAATGTTTTGCTTTCCAATGCTTATGCACCTTAGTAAAATGAAGTCGCGCTTCCTTGTGACTATCTTTTAAGTATGGTTTCCGTCGAGCAACTCGTTTGTAATAGCTGTGTTTGTCAAGAACCTTCTTGAGAGTGGTGGAGCAATATTTAAACTGTTTACAAAGTTCTTTCATGCTTAGTCCTCGATTTTCCACCACTGCATTGACTAATGCAATTTCATCTTCAAGTGAGAGTTTTGAGGGACGGCCTAAACGTTGTCTGGTAGCTGTCAGGTCATCTGGATTTTCTTAAGCACGTTGTAATGTTCGGCATATAGTTGACTTAGCGACGTCGAGATTTGAAGCGATTTTAGAATAAGACAAACCAGCTTTCCACAAGTATATTACAGCACAAGCACGTCGTGGCGTCATATGAATATGTTTAAGCATTGCAGCAGTTACTTGCAAACAGAAAGAGAGATTCATCGCAAAAATTAAGCGGAAGAAAATTTTACAAGGTGAGACTTTGTGGCGTTCCAAAACTTTCTAACACCATATGTACAGAGGTAAGAGAAATATAAGTTATAGTATGATTTAGGTTTTCCTATTTAAAATTCAAGTTATGAATTATATTTTAGTATGACTGTAATGTAGTATGTAATTGCCTAAGGTTAGTGATATTGCAATAAGGCAAAACACTATTATGACAAGGTGAAAACATTAAAATGACAAAGTCTTTTTCGTTCATCCTGTAAGAGGCTATATTTTTTAGTTTTTAGTTAGATACAAATGCAAAGACTAAGTTCAAAAAGAAAACCAAGCACTATATGCCTATCTGCACTAATTTCAGGGCCTGAAGTGTCTGGAAGTATTGATTCTTTCGAAGGCTGAGGGTTGACATGGAGTTGAAGTAAGTTAATAAGCTCTAGCAGCCAGATTCAAATCTGCAAGTCATCTTTCTTTTGCTGCAGCAGCTAGGCGCACTCTAGTGTCTGCAATGGCAGGTTCTAGTACTAGAGACTATGTAATCTCTGGGTCCTGAGGGAGAAAGTTCCAGTGCGAGTATACATCTTGAAGTATAAAAAGTATATTATCTCTTAAAAGAAGCCGAATTTCGTAAGCATAAGGCATGCTTATAGAGTTTCAAAATGTTTTGATATATAGTGGGGGGGGGTCTGGGCTGGAAAGATGATATTGCTGTTCCCATATCTTGCCTAATGCATAATGTAATACCTGGCTAAGTAGTTGTGCATATATGAAATGTCTTACAGTATGAGGCAACTGTGCCTTATTTATTACCACACTAGCCTCATATGCTATATATTGGTTGGTAAGAAGTAAACTAATATTATTGTAGACTATTTTGAGCTCTTTAGTAAAAACTTAAAGGTAAAACTTCACAATATTATATATAACCTTGACTCAAGAGATGACTCGGTTTCCAAGATGTAAAACACAATCTGTGTAGGCTCAAATAATAGACCACTTTTATGGGGTAACCTATGTATTCTTAACATACTGTACTGGTTCAGTTACCTGTCAATTATATTTATCCTGCAAGGTATTTTATTGAGCTTCAAATATAATCCCGTTTGTAGCATGCACTACTTCAGTCCAAGCCTTTATAAACTCATTTCTCTTGTCCTCATCTTCAAAGTCCTCTGCAGCATATATGAGGACATTTTTCTCTACATGCCATAGGCAAAAAAGTTGAGCAGCAGCTGGAAATACTAGATGACAGACATTGATAATAGCAATTTCCCAGTCTGTCACTATAGCTAACAGTACCATACCAGGCTCAAAAAGGTTCTGTAGTTGCTCCAGTGCTCAAACATAATCACTTTTCTTCTCTTTAGCTAAGAAACAAAAGGCAGTATAGAAGTTTTTATCTAAGTACGTAGTGCCAACAATATTAAGCAAAGGTATTTTGAACTTGTTAGTACAGTATGTGCAATCAAGTAACAAAATATCAGAGTACTTCAGTAGAAGTTCTACACTTTTAGAATGTGTAAAGAAAAGATGAGTAACTTATTTAGCTACATCAGTACGATAGTCATAATGAAATTCCCCTCTAGTCAATGTAGTAATTAGAGCTTCCATAGAACTCTAGCCTACAAGGTTCATTAAACGAATCTTGTTCTTTGCATTATATAAGTCTTAAGATAAAATGACATAGTTAGTAGCTTGCTGAACTGCAGAAAGAATCTCTTAAGACCTTGTATCTATGCTCAATAAAGCTTTAACCTATATCTGTACTTCAGGGAGTATACAGTGCTAAATTAGATGACTATAAGTATTAGTTGTGGCCTTATAATTGTAATTAGCATTGCAGACTTTAACTGTCTAGATGTCATTCTTAAGGTTTGCATGGACAGATTATGGATAGTGGATGAGCCTTATTCCAGTGTCCTTCAAATGAGCCTCATCAGAAAAACTGTTTCAGGCTTTATATATGCTCTTTCTATCACACTTGAGGTATATGACATGGTCTTTTGCATTGTAATAGTGAATAACTATAGTGTAGCCATTGAATTGTAGGTAGGCTTGCAAGCTATCGAGTAACCCTTTTTAAATAAGGTATTGGATATATTCAGGGGGTAGTAAGAAGCTTATATTTTCAACTATAATATTACGTTGAATTTTTCTTGTAGTTGTAAAGGCTTTATCACATAAACATAAAGAGAAGAAAAGGAGATTGCAGTTTTGACTAGTTGCAAAAATTTTTCTATACTTAGGTGTTATATTATAGACCTGTCATTTTAGTGTTTTCATCTTATTGCAATAGTGTTTTGCCCTGTCGCAATATCACTACCCTTGCCTAATAGTAAATAATAAGTAACTTGATAAAGAGTAGTTATAAAGAGCACTTAGAGAGTAATGAAAAGCACTTTCTCTTTTCTTTTTATTAATTATTAACTAAGCTGTTTGTTACTTAGTAATCTAAGTCTTATCACTTAAAATATCAAAAAATATAATTATATATTACCTTATTGAATTTTAGCTGAGAAGTAAATCTGGTTCCTGGCAATGAGAAAACCATGTTCACAAATTGAATTATCTTAAATAACCTCAAATTCAAGTAATGTATGTTGGCATCATTTATCTTACAATATCTAAAGTCTTTGCTATTACAGATTCTGAGTTTGTTAATGTTAACTACAGATATGACAAAGAAGAAGCTTTTTGTTTTAGCAGTTAGCTGACAGCTAAGTCATCACCTAGGATATCCTAAACATTGACTTATTATAATATCAACCTCATTTCCAACAGGCACATTCTATAACTGAAATATTTTCAGTTTTAGAACCTTGTCCGGCATATTCTTTAGTACCTAGATGCTTATCCATGATCACATATGATCTATCTCTGCCATAAGGTCTTCCTTCAGATCCATATACAGTGACCTCTAACTGAGAGGGCAGGATTGGCGGTGGTGAACGAGCTTTCGTCGAATGAAAGGTAAACGTCCTCGTTCTCATCGATCTCAGCGATCCGTCGATAATATATATGACACCCAGCGCTGTTTCAAAGGTTATTAGCTTCAAGAACCGGCATCAAGGCCAAAATGAGTTCATCATCTTGCTTCTCTGCTAACTCTCGACTCCTTTGTTCGGCGTCTGTCAGCCGAACTTGGAGTGATTCGTCAGTCATTCTCGGCAAACTCTTACGAGTGGCTTTGTTAGGACGCTACACTACTGGCGATTCATCGAAACGCAATGGACATACATGCTCGTCGTGAGTAGCAACACGCTGATAGACGAGCTATGCGCATTGACCTCCGCGCGAAACCTCGCCGAATCATCGCTATGCGCAATCTGCCAGCGGGCCTTCATAGAAGCGTCCCGTATCATATTCCCCGATCCACCTTCGCGAAGGCTCGGACGGAACTTCCTAATCTTCTTAAGGAACGACTCCATGCACCGACGACACTGCGACACGATCTGGCGGCTAGTCCCGCGAAGTGCGTTGAGCTCGATCGAATCACCGCATCGCTAAGAGAGTAGTTCTACTTCTAGCAGTACTCGGTCGAGAACCCAGAGTTCGCGGATAATGTCTTGGTATTCGGCGGACGCGCCTCTACTATCGTCAAGAGCCTGGACCAGGTCTTTGGCTAGGAGAGACACGGAGATAATGTCCCTGATCGACCCAAACGTTATCAGCATCCTCTAGACGATATCGGCGACAAAAGATCAGCGGGAATAGGCTGTGGAAGAAGGCAGCTTGAGAGTGCCGAACTGTGGTGGTAGCAACAGTTGAAGCCTCGCCGAAAGGCTCTCATTGTTATCTTGGCTAGCATTACAACCCACAAAGCAGGCTGTGGTTAAATAACATGATTGAATTAACACGCCTACCTTCGCCTTGACCAGATAGCCCTTAAACTTACGCTGTAGATTATAAGACAGCTATGAAATGCTGATAGATTGTGTTTGCTTGCACGGCCGCACGTCCCGGTTGTTGCTGTGTAAGCCAGGTAGAATATCCCCTTTTGGATGATGTGCTGGCTGCTTTTGTGGCGAAAATTTCTTGGAGAAATCCGTTGTGCTACAGGAGAAATTTGCCGACTTGGGACGTAGAAAAGCGGCAGGGCGTTTGGCTGAACCATTGGTTGACGGTATATCAAGGTTCTCTTGGGGAACCCAAATTGGGTTTCTAATTATTCATGTTGTGTCTAAGTGTAATCGTCAGGCGAAAGATATAAAGTTCTTTATTTGCTAGATTCTGTATCCGACGCCCGTTCTCTTCATGAGAGCTGCAGTCCAATAAACCACCCAAGATTAGGATAGCCCAGCGCAGATGTGATGGTTAGAACACATAGCTATAGCAAAATATATGGTAGAACCTCCAATGAAATCTCTTTTCCAACTCCTCCAACGACGTCTCTATCTTCTCGAACAGCCCCCCGTATGTGGATATGAGTCTCGTTGAACCTAGCCTTCAACATCTTCGGCAGATCGTCTCCCCAAGGCAGCAAGGTATAAAGCCAAAGTGACGCCACAGAAAAAAAGAGAAGAAACCGCAACTCCATAACAACAAAAAAGATCATGTGCTTCATCCACCATCTAGCATCGTCAAAAGTACGAGCGAGAAGAGCGCGCGAGCGCATATACGTGGGCTGTGCTAGATGTACGCGAAAAGGAAAGGATGCCGTCGATGCAAACTAAACCTTAGCTTTGGCACAACACGTAAAATATTAACGCCAACCCAACCCTCAAACAAAAGAAAGTAGGTGCAAAAGGAAAGCTGCAACCACATCACTTCCAGCTGGGTTGACTCGGGCTTGAGAAGAACTTCCGAAGCGGGTAAATGAGGATACTCCTTCTCCTCTCCCTCCCCAGCACCTTTGCCTCAATTACAGGCTCCACACTCTCTGTTTCGACCGTCGCCCCTGGGACAGGAACTCTAACCGTGCCCTTCTCGATCGCTGCCTCCAACTCATCCAACCTTGACCCCTTCTTCGCAGTCCTCCATGCTGGTAATCCAGAGTCAAAGACGTCGTCCATCTCTTCGAGGGTCTTCCCTTTGGTCTCCGGTGCTGTGAGGAACATGTGGATAAACGCACAACCGTTAAACGCCGCGAAGATCATGTACATTTTCCAGTTAATACTCCACAACAACGGCGGGGCCGCGAAGGCAAGCGCGCAATTCCACCCCCAGTTCGTCGCTGTTGCTAGTGATACGGCTTTTGCTCGGATTTTCCCGGGGAAGATTTCCGCCGGGTAGGTCCACGACGTCGGACCCCATGTTACGGCGAACGTCGCGACAAAGAGGTACGAGCACGCCACCACGGCCTTGCTAACCTTGGGGCGCCCGATAAGAACCCAGGATATAGCGTCCAATTCGTGGCTAGTATGCGGATTCGGTTCCCCGTATACCCCCTGCAAAGCCCCCGATACGAAAAGGCAGGCCATCATGCCAAGGCTGCCCAGGAGTAACAACGGCCGTCGGCCCCAAGTATCCAAGAAGATGATCGCAGGGAGCGTGAGCGCGACATTAATGATATATTGTATCGAAGCCGTCAAAAGCGGGTCGTTGATCCCAGCCCCTTGCATGATATAGACGATGTAGTACATCATAACGTTCATCCCCGACAACTGGCTCCACATCTGGATACTCATCCCCAGGATGATCCGCCTTAGTATCCGGTGCTCCGTCAGGGCCTTTAAACTCGATTGCTGGAGTTCGCGCTCAAAGTTCAACGCCTCTTCGATTTCGCGGTACTCGGCCAGCACGCGCGGGTGGTTGATATCCCCCCCACAATGTAGATCAGCAAGGACTTTAATGGCCTCGTCCCATCGATCCTGACTCGCCAGCCACCGTGGACTCTTCGGAAAGAAGAACAATCCCACCAGCAGCACAATAGCGGGGATCATCTGACACGCCCACGGGATCCTAAAGGCGGCAGTCCCCTGGGCTGGATTCTGAGGCCCACCACCCGTAAAGGAGGCCCCGTATTGGATGAAGTATTGGATCATGATGCCCCAGGTTATAGCCCATTGTTGGAGGGAAACGACACGGCCACGGATTTCCTTGGGGGCAATTTCGGCTTGGTAGACGGGGACGATGGCGGATGCGGCGCCGACAGCGAGACCGGCTACTACGCGACCGGTTACGAGGAGGGGGACGCCGTTAGATGTGCATTGGAGTCTTTAAGAGTTGGGGGAGCGCGAGTCAGCGACGGCAATTCCTCGGGGGTAGAAGGACGATAGGGAAGGTGGGGCTTACAGAGACCCGAGAATCCAGACGACACTCGCGATCTGTATCGTCGTCTTTCTCGATAGTTTATCGGCGATAAAGGGAGATGATAAGGCGCCGATGAAGGAGCCCGCAGGCATGGCGCTGGTGATTCCGCCTTGCCGCGCGCCGCCGTGGACTTTGAAGTAGTTGGTGTATGCCATCGTACCGAGCACGCCAGACATGGAGGATATATCGAAGCCAAATAGGCCGCCACCTGTGGAGCACATGTGTCTGCGTCAGCATGCGGCCGTGATACCCTCTAACGTGAGTTTCGTGAAGCCAGTATGTCCTCCACCCCTATCGCCGTCATGTCTCAGCTCTCGGTCGTCCGAACTTCCTCGCCTCCCCATCCTTTCCGCCTCGTCACGTCCTTATCCTGGACCTCATCGCACCTTCCAGTCGTCCTCGATACTCCATGCTCTAACCCCACGATGTTGTTCAAACCGGTGACGCCGTCATGCGACAAGCCACCCGTCCTCACGTTGTCGCCGCGCACAGATCCCCACATTCTACCATCTTTCTCGCATCCCGCACCCGCACCCGCTCCCACAAAATGAAATCCATCGTCGCACGTACCTATAGCGGCAAACCCACAAATCACGTACACATTCGACACCTGCGGCAACATCTTGCCCACTGTCCTTAAACCTCTCGGTCTCTCTCAGACGGGGATTATATTTTCGGCCGGCCTTTGCGGGGCATCGGTCGCTATCTCTGACTCGTCTTCGCTGTCGTATCCGCGGGCCTGTTCATGTCGTGGAATGAGACCGCAGGATCGGATGGTGGATGGCGTGGGATGCGGTTAAGCGAAAGCGAAGCGGAGAGGCGTGAAGGGAAGAGAGCGAGAGTGAGCGTGAGCGTGGAGAAAGGGTTTGAGGGCAGGGTTAGGTTGGATATGACTGGGCTCGGTCGGGTCTTACTCGCGTCTTAGGGCGATTAGGTGAGGAGAAGCGAGCGAGCTGGACGGGTAAGTATAAGAGTGGCGGTGACTGCTTCTGCGGGTGCCGTCTGTGGGAATTAAAGAGTGAGCGAAAGAGAAAGCCCAGAAGGCTGGGGCTGATTCGGACCTACACCCCGGAAATATTGCGTAACGTGCAGAAGCAGATGCCCGTGCAGCCGCGCCAATATTCCCCAACGCAGAAGCCCGCAGCGCACTGAAGGGACACGGGCTGAGGTAAAGAGGAATGACAGTTGCGAAAAGAGAAATTCTTCAACTGGGATGCGCCTTGCTCTATTCTCTTTCCCTTCCCACCTTTTCGCAACCGTAGCGGGGAAATATGGAGGATGCCCAGATCCTAGGTGCACCCAGGACAAGCAAGCAAAGATGAGCTGCAGGCAGAGAACGAGGATCAGCGTGTCGCCAGGCCAGGTTTACGGGCCGCCTTCTCTCTTGCTCGTGTAAGCGGGGTTGGGTTGATGATGGATCGCGACCCCATCCGTGCCAATCGACGGTCCGCGTCGGCGAGGGTGTGATGCAGATAAGAGCCAACGGGCGATTTTTGCGAGTGTGTTGGGAGGGTGGGCTAGACCGCGATAGGAGTTAGTCAAACTTGGGGGTGGGTGCACGACATGGTGAGAATGGGCAAGTTATCCCTGACAAATCGTGGGTGCGGCTTGGCGAGCGAGCCTGAGTAGGGAAGGCCATTGGGTCGGGATGCGAAGAGAGGGGATTTGAGATTCATTCCGAGAGGGCCGGGAAAATGAAGCGCTTGCGTAGAATAACTGTGCGGTTCGTGCGCCCGGCAGTTTATGTGGTAGATAGTGAACTGGGAGATGGGAGATGGCGTCTTGGACTTTCCGGTGGCTGTGGGAAATGCAAAAAGTTTGCGGATCCCATCGCCGAACGAGGTGAACAGCGAGAAACTTTGGCGGCGTTCGATAGGGTTTGTGGTGTGCGCGGTGTGTCGTACGCGGGTCTGAGACCTAGGGAGTTACGGCGCTTTACTTCAACTACCGACCGCACCGCGACACCGTTTTCTTGCGCTTCGTCCGTGCGATATACTTTCCTCAGCTTGCGCTGCAGAAGTGTACGATATAACGGCGTACGGAGGGAACCAACTACGGGTATCACCTCGGCTCTTTTGTCTTGTCACTCGCTGACTCCGCTCTGCGGGTCGCTCAACGAAGAAGCCCACCTTACAATTCCAAATGCACCTGAGAAATGCGGGCAAACTCGACCTACCCAACTACCTAACATGTCCTAATGCGAAAATAAAAAATCTGTCAGATGGGTCCATTCGTCCCATCTTCGTCTTTACTTCGGTCGTACTTCGGTCGAGGGTGGAGGGTGCGTTGAGAAAACTACTTGCGGGTTGCCAGTGCACCACACACTGGCACTCCCGCGTCAGTGCGTGCAAGTCGTGCGTGGAAACTCTATGGCGTATGTCAACTCAGCTCGTACGATTTTGACAGTGCGGCCGGGTCTTATTTTCGTTTACGCATAATATTCGTAAGGTCATGGCATTCTCCGAGATATGATACCTCTCCTTTCCAGTCAAAAGCAATAGTCGGCAACCGACCCGCCCTACGAGTCAAAACCAAGTGATAAGCAATAAATTAAAGCGAGGTGTTCCGTTCATGCCGTGTCACGAAACGAACGTCCGTCAACTGTAAGACACATACGCGCTTCCTAACACACTCTGTTAGATTACGAATACACCAGATACATATCCCGTCAACCGAAAATAAACCGTCGATATTATTCGCTGCCACAGAGACTGCCAATATTTTGTACGCCTACGGGATACCCTGTACCGTTCTCTGCCGTCCCGTACGCAATCCAGGCGAAGATTTCCTCTTCGCTTCGGCGTGTGGGATTAAATTCTCTTCCCACCAGCGGTCCAAGCTCCCGCGCTTCCGGTCCAGACCAAAAAGAATCCCAGAATTTAATGAAAATCCTGGGTTATAAATTCCCTAAAATTGAGGAATTGAAATTTCGGCGACGCCTGAACGAATTTCCGAGGCCGCGCTGCTGGTTTGTTTCTAGAGTAGATGGGCTTATTGAAAGGTGATTTTGCTCTTTTCTTTTGCTCTGCCGTGTGCGGAATACGCAGTAGTGTACTTCGTACTTCGTACACCAAAGTTAAGAGCTCCAGGGCGAGATCTATTGTCCCTCGCTTAAACATGCATCAAGCGGTTGGATGTAAACGTGCGCTGGGGTCTATCTGTGGACTTATGAAGGTCGGTAGAGCGGATTATGTAAAACTGTCTGCTCGTGGCAGCCTTGATTCGTAACACTGGGATCCACCGATACATGCTTGTGCAGCAGTAGTGACCTTTCAGCCCAGCCATGTCCACGGAACGAACTCGGTTCTTGCAGACGGGCGGCGTCGGTAAAAAAAGAAAAAGGTCATCTTAGCCGACGTGATTGGCCACGTCGAAATATTGGCTTCAACAGGCCTTGGTTCTTTATTTGGGTTTGCGGGGAGGGCACTAGACTGTCCTCTAGCAGTCGCATGATGCCTCTACGAAGTACTGTGCTGCTAGTTGCCTAGGCAGGGAGCGAGTTATGTAGATATCAAAGAAAATCCGGTTTCCTGCCCAGTCCTCGGGCTCGGGGGAATGGGTTCTTCCGTCTATCAAGAGAAGGGCCGGGATCGAAATTCGTAGCCTGATTAAGGGTACTATTGATGGTGGAATCGGGGTTGATCATGCAACGCGAGGTGAATTCTCCTCTCGTTTCGGTGAGTTCGCGTAATTAACGACGGTTTCGTTTGTCCTTTCCTAGGACAAATGTGGAAATATCCTGGATGCTTTCCGGAGGTCGCGACGAGGGAAGGACATCACGGGGCTTTCAGATATTAGGTGCAGCTGCGTTGGACATCGTATTCGGCGCTCAGCTGTGTTTCTATTGTTGGGTGTCCGGGTGGGATGACGTGTACGTGAAGAATATTGGTTAGGGGTGAGATCAGCTGAACGTTTGTACCATTCATGTGAAGAGCACTGGATAGAGCTTCGAACACGAGAATCTAGTTTTGGAAGCTTTGGTCTTCCAATTGTCACATCTCATAGTTACACTGTAACTTTGCATATTGGGATGAGCTCGCCCAAAAAAGTCACATTATCATGAATATCAGGAGGCTCAACATGAGCGAGATGCCTTGGACTCTCTTGGCATTTGGATATGATCTCACTTGTATGTCTTCTGTGGCCGTCCCCCACTGATTGGGGAAGTTCTCATTTTGGTAAATGTAATGAAGATGAACTCAGCAGCGCGAATTGTCTGGTTTGACTTTTGTAGCTTCCTCTCTTCACAATCACTAAAGCTTCCACAAGGCGAGCAAAAACATCAATTAGATATGTACTCGGAACTGATGCCCTCTTTCCTCCTCTCTCTTTACGCTCCAACAAACCTCTCGCATTCTTTTCAGGTTTACGGCGGATTCGGACACCCGCTCGACAATGTCGTCGTAAATACGTCTACCCCACACCCTTCACGACACCCTGTAGTGCAACTTGGGGCTATTGTCACAGTCGGGGTAGTTGGGCAACAAGCGTCCTTGCACGGCGCTGTCAATGTACTGAGGACGATGCAGTCGGGTGTGATGCAGATACCGACTGCTCCTGGACAGCGGGGCGCAGGGTGCGAGATGGTGGCCGTGTAGCAGGAGTGCGGTGTCGTGGTTGTTACGACGGTGGTGTAGGTGCGGGTGATTGTTATGACTTCGATAGTGCTGGCACAAGATGGAGGGAGAAGGACTTGAGCGGAGACGAGGGAGCTAGGTGGGGAATGTTAGCCTTGCTGACCTGGTGGGTTTGCAGGGAGTTGGAGCACGAACCTGAGGCTTAAGAGAGCCACGAGGGCGGTGATGGTGAATGAGCTAAACATTTTGATGTTATTGACGCTGATTTTCAGGATTGGTGTGAAAGTATCTTGGACAGTTCGCACCGTACGTTGATATATTATATCGAGCCACTTAAGAAAAATTCTCTCCACAACCAGGCGGGTTCTCCACCCTTATATACTCCCCAATCTCCTTCGCCCATATTGACGCGCAAGTCTAGCACTCGCATAGCCCTAGTCAATCGGGAACACCCGTCTTATGCGTAGTGAGCTTGTCCAGCGCCCAATAGATTCAATGAGGCTTGGCAAATTTTTCCCAGCGAGTCGTTGTCCTCTTCGTATTCGCTAGCTCGTTCAGGGGTGGCAGCGAAGCAAGTACTCCTCGCATCCGAGGAATTTGCCAGTTAATTTTAGGCTAATTATAGCTTCCCGAGTTTTCCAGTAGTTTGTGTGCGCTGGACGTAAAGGACTGTGCACACAGGCGACTTATATAGCGTCCGTAAATTATGGGATAGCCTGTGCTGAGGGAGTCCGCTTATGTGGTTTCTGAGTTAGCTTAGCCTATCAGTTATCGGCTAGTACCGTACTCCAGTAGGCGTGCTATGTCGTATATCGCATAGAGGTAACTATAGGGGTGGGTGGAATAACCGCTGCCGGGGAGCAGATCATTGTCACACCCGACTTTACCATGTGAGAATGCTCAACGAAAACGTTCCTCCGACGTGGAACGGGAACGATGAAGGGGTACGCGACGCTCAGTCCCTCCAATCCCTCGTGTTTGCAAGAATTGCTCCGGATACGGAGCTGAACCCTGGAAATACGAGCAGAATTGACAAGGTCATCGGGAGTCGACGTGTTGGTGACGCCAGGTGCCACGACCACCAACGTCAAGACAAGGTTCCACGGCTGCTTCGGCATGGCTGCTTTCTCCCACCTTACCTGATCTGACGTTCTGGGTACATAGCTTGGCTATTCCCCGCATCTGCGCCGGGAAGTCTCCGAAATCTTAGTTACAATATGACTGGCCACATCCGGTGACAAACGCGTCAAAACACAGTGATCTGAGATATATCCCTCATGCCCGCAAGGTACTTACGCATAGAATACTGTTCCTCTCATGTGATTGGGTTACCCTATAACTAACATCCTGGTGTAGTCGCCGCAACTACGTTGTTGGCTACAACTATGCACCAGCGATTTAAAGTCAAGGCCTGTTCAAAGAATGTACTTAACGTCAAGATTAGGAACCTATAGGACGATAAGTACATGAGTCAAAATCTAGCTTACCTTGAGCAAGCTTCGTTTAATCCGATAACATACGAGCTCCCGATACAAACTATCATACGGCTCTTCGAGAATGGATTTAGTTCTGTTTCTACAAAATTTAACTAGCTCGGTGATGTCAGCATTCGTGCCTTCTTGTCCGCACTACCTTACATTGCAGCCTTCGAGCTTCCCCTACACAGAAAGGCTGAAGCCTATTTAAAGATACCCGGTCCAGATCTGAAGTGTTTAAGAGCTTATCGTCGGAATCAGACGTGCCTGCCCATGACGCAGCATGCGATGTCTCAAAGACCTCAGAGTGAAGCGTGCTTCCAGCGGTCTCGTTGCAAAAATTAGAGCCTAGCGGGAACCCAAGAACCTAGAAGCGTCGACCTGCACCCCTACAGTCGCTGTCTCATCTAAGGAGAGCTGATTCGCCGCGCAACCTACCCAAGCGGGATTATCCGTATCCTATCCATCCTCTGGGCTTTGGAACTGCGCGAGCAATCAAGTTAGAGTATTTGGAAAGTTAGCACAATTGTACAAGACATCCTCTGCCATTACTTGAAATACATTCTTTCTCTTCAACGAACCATCTCCCATGTATAATTCAGGAATGTGTTTCTTTCCAGATTTCAACTACTCGTAACTTCGGCTTAGGAAGAAAGTTTGAGATAAAGTTAGCCTCAAATCACTTAAATAAAACTTGAGATTGACCTTTCAGTTCCATTAGGCTTTAACTTAAACAGCAAGGACAACAGGTTGGCTTTAGGCTAGGGCAGCCTTTGAAACTTTGGTGTTGGTTAAACCAATTAACGGTATCCTAATAAGGTATCATGATTTTACGAAACTGACATTGAAAAGTATGTCACCTGCAAGTAAAGGCTGGAAAAGTGATCTAACTAGACTAAGTCTAGAAGTGGACTCAGCCTTGAGATCTGAGATCGCACATCTCTGGAGCCTAGATAATACAAAACACAATCCCATAGTGTAGGCCTACCCTAATCCAGTATCTACTGAACGAAAGACGCCTTAGAAAAATATGAAAATCAATTAGCACGTCTCCCAGCTGAGCTCATGGGCAGAACTTTAGAACACAGCTTCCTCTCAGAGTGACTAACGTACTGCTATTCCCATGGCGTGGCCCATAGCAACCTCCCAGCCCCCGAGAGTGTTCCGGACCAGTCATCAAATTTATCAGTTAACGAACAGTACAGCCCATTCGTCAACAATGTCGGTAACTTGATGAATAGGGCAGGTTTACTAAATGTCCAGCCCATTCATCAAGGGGGATTCTTGGCCTGCAGGTTCACCTGCAATAGGAGTATGTTAGTTGATTGCATTCATGTGGCAGCTAGCTAATAGTATAGCAGTGTAAATAGGGGCTGAGACTACTACAAGTCTCATAGTTTAGAACTTTGTGATGCTAACCTCTATTCTCCTCCTAAGCAGTACAGAAAGTAGCCTATATGTAAAGACAATACCTTATAGCTAGAATTAAGAAAAATTGAATAAATAATCTATCTACAATTACTTTTACCTTTATTATGCTTTCATTAACAAAGTAAAATACTTGATTTAATATATTTTTAGGAACTTTTACTACAAATTATTAAAATTAACTAATAACTCACTAACAAACCTAAGACACTATAAATTATTAAGACTATTATAACTAATATTACTAAAGTTCTTCAGATAGACTAATATACATGTATCTATAAAGTTAAATAAGATTAAAGTACAGTTTTTACTTCTTCACCTTATATTCTTCTACTAATTAAGTTTTAAGAATATTATAAATATCTTAAGTCTCAGTAAGATAATATCATAAATATAGAAATAGTATTGCTACTATTAAATTAAGTTATAACTTCATAGAATTAGGGACAGTACAGAGAGTTTAGTAAGAATAAATTAAATATGAAAAAAGATAGTACTTGCTAAAGACAAGTGGAAGTTAAAGAAGAGTTTACGCAATTAGTGCTTTTAGTACTAAGAGTATAATGGGTAGCTTGAACATAAATAGGGAGTTATAAGTCAAAATAATTCAGGTTTCATTATTGGACTTGGTATAAGTCATATTGTGAATTACGTTAAGAGGTAAATATATTAAGTAATATGAGTTGCCTATTAGTAAGTAGCCAAGAAATTGATGAAGAGACAATTATAAATACTGTATTAAGTTCTTAGGGAAAGTATTTTTCTTTTCTCCTTCACTAAATATCTTATTAATTTGGCAATTAAACTTGGTACTAAAAATTATTACCTAAAATATCCTTTGATAAAGTAGTAGTAGAAATGTTTTACTATTATAGTATATAAAACTAATATAACTATCTTACCGTTACTTTATAAACTCTTTACTACTTATTTAAATGTTTAATATAAATTAAAAAATAAGATCTTATCAAAGTCAAATTGTTATATATGTACTAGTATTGTCTATTTTACAATACTAAAATTCTTTACCTTTATATTAGAGATGTTAGTAAAATCATTAAAGTTTTTATTGCAGCCACTAGATCTGAGTAGCTATTAATAATTTCACTATTACCCAATCATTGCCCTACCAATTTAACTACTTTGCTATACATATATATGTATTTTTTATGATGATTCAATAACTATAATTAAGTCATTTACCCTATTGCAGTTACTTATGCTAATATACTGTCACAAATATCTCAACCATTATCAGGAACGCCACAGACACAGGAGTGACGTTGGTACCATTGGACCAGATCGCGGACCCATAAGGTTAAGAATGGCAAGCACAAATCAGTAAAAATGATCTAAATATAAGGACGGATGGTACTTACTATGGGAAGGTAAGGCCTAGAGCAAGGATTCAAGCAATCAGTGCCCTCAGTGCTAAGAATGCAACCTGCGGCAACTCAATAAGTTATCTACACCCCAGTTAAGGCAACAACCTCAGCCAGCCATGCAACCGCTAAGCGGTTTAGCTTGAGAGTAACAGGTTAACAGAAACTACTACAACCTACAGACGAAGAACCGTTAGTCATGGATGAAGGACCAGGAGAGCTGAAAGATACTTAGCAGCTGAAGCATATATTAGCTAGATGTAGTAGGTAGCTTATATATAGATAGAAAGTTATAAGTTATAGTGGCTCAAGTTTTATTATTGGACTTGGCATGAATCAAGTGTAAGTCACGCCAAAGAATGAATACATCAAGTAGTATGAGTCGCCTATTAGCAGATAGCTAAGAAATTAGTGAAAAGGTAACTATAAATATAGTATTGGAATCTCAGGGAAAGTGTCTTTTCTTTTCTCTTTATAAAGTATCTTATTGATTTAGCAATATAGCTTTGTACCAAGAATCATCATTTAAGATATCTTTTGATATAGTTGCAGTAGAACCATTTCACTATTTCAGTATACAGGACTAATATATTTATTCTACAGTCACCTTAAGAATGCCTCGCCATATACCTAAACACTAAGACAAACTAGAAGATAAGATCTTATCAGAGTTAGTATGACAATCTGACTCTAATGAAATCTCGTCTTCTAGTTTATCTTGGTATTCAGGTATACGGCGTGGCGTTCTTTAGGTGACAATGAGACAAGTATATTAGTTTCATATACTGAGATAATGAAACAGTCTTACTGTAACTATATCGAAAGATATCTTGGGCGATGATTCTTGGTATGAAGCTTATATTGCTAAATTAATAAGACTTTCAGTGAAGAGGAAAGGGAAGACGCTTTCCTTGAGACTTCAACGCTATATTTATAGCTATCTCTTTACTGGCCTCTTGGCCATCTGCTAACAGGCGACTTGTACCACTTAGAGTGTTCTTCCCTTATCATGACTCATACTTGACTCACATCGAGTTCAATAATAAAACCTGAGTTGTCATGACTCATAACTCTTTATCCATACCCGAACTGCCTACTATACTCAGCTGACATGTTCTTCACCTACCAAGTGTTTCTTAGCTCTCTTGGTTCTTTGCCTATGGCCAATGATTCTCCGTCCGTAGGTCGTGGTGATTCCTGTTAGTTGGTCGCTTCCTGGCTAAACTCCTTGACAGTGGTGTGGCTGGCTGAGGTTGTTACCTTGACAGGGGTGTGGGTAATTTATTGAGTTACCATGGGTCGCACTCTCAGCGCTGAGGGTGCTAATTGTGCGAACCCCCTGTTCCAGCCTCTACGTTCTTACGGCAAGTACCACTTGTCCTTGTATTTGGTTCATCCTTGCCAAGCCGTCCATATCCCCTAGGCTAACGATCCAGTCCAATGGTCTCAGTGCCACTCCTGTATCCGTAGCATTCCTGATAAGGCTTGGAATGTCCATGACAGTTGGATCGTCACATATATATATAGATGAAAAACTTTTTTTGCTCTTTAACTGTAAAGCAAGAACTTCTACAATTATGTAAAATATTAAACTATAATAAACTCAAATAATTATAACCTACAAAAATTAATTCAGTTATTTAAGATGTCTTTATCACTATTATTATCATAAGTTATAGTATTTTCTACTAATAAGAATCTAATTGCTTATTTCTGGCAATATACAAAAAACTATAAATTTGTAGTTATAATTGGAAAAAGTTAGTATAATGAGAAAGATATTATAAAAAATTACTTTCTTATATATTTTAAAGACAGAAAACTGAGAAACTGTATAGTAGATTGTAAAAGACTATTAATTAGTCAAAAAACCAAATATCTATTTACTTATAAAGTAATACTTCTGGGCAATAACAATTGGAAGTTAAAAGTTATTGATACTTTTTATAATTATTCTGCACAAGACCAAATCTTTTATTATGGTAATTGAAAATTCTTAAAAGATATTTAAGGCGAAATATTTTTTATGACTTACTCTAGCTCTATTCTAAAAGAAATTACATTAGTTATTATATTTAAAAATCTTAACCAACTTTGAAGAATGCAAGACATTTATAATTTATAAAGTAAACTGTGACGATTTGACTCTGATGAGGTCTTATCTCTTAGTTGTCTTGAGGATTCAAGTATACGATAAGGTGTCGCTGAGGGTAACTATGGAATAGTTATATTGGTCGCGTATACTAGGATAGCAAAACAATTTTGCTGTAACTTATATCAAATAATATCTTAGGCAATGGTTCTTGGTACAAAGCTTATATTGTTAAACTAATAAGATACTTAATGAAGAAGAAAGGAAAGATACTTTTCCTGAGATCTTAACGTTATATTTATAGCTACCTCTTCATTGATCTTTTGGCCGCCTACTAATAGGCAACTCATACCAATTAATGTGTTCATTCCTCAGCATGACCCACACTTAACTTATGTCAAGTCCAACAATGAAACTTAAGTTATCATGACTTACAACTCTCCATCTATTTCTGAGCTGCTCACTATACCTAGTAGATATGTCTTTCAGCTATCAAATGTTCTTCAGCTCTCTTGGTCCTTCTCTCATGATCAACAGTTCTTTGTTCGTAGGTTGTGGTAGTTCCTGTTGTCTAGTCACTTCCTGGCTAGATCATTTGGCAGTTGTGTGACTGGCTGAGGTCATTACTTTGATGAGAATGTGAGTAATTTATTGAGTTACCATGGGTTACGCTCTTAGTGCTGAAGGCGTTGATTGTGCAGACCTCTGCTTCAGCCCCCATTTCTCTGCAGCAAGTACTGTCTGTTCTCATATTTGGTTCATCCTTGCTGAGCTATCTATGCTGTTTATATTTCTATAGGTCTGCAATCTGGTCTAATGGTTTTGACACCACTTTCGTGTATATAGCATCCCTGGTAAGGCTTGGGATGTTTATGACATAAACTCAAGTTAGAATAGCTTGCTAGCCGATTATCAATTAAAGTTATATTTAATACTCTAATAGAAATATGCTATTGTAACACGAAGCCATAAGGGCTAGAATTGTAACTTGGCAGCTATACGTCATCAGGCTACATATAGTTAATGTGCCAAGAGATATATAATCTCCTTTTCATAATATATTCAGGAAGTTACTTTTGGAAGAAGCAACAATTAGTTTTACAATTAATTCTATAATTGAAATCAATTTGATTGTATGAAGTAATGCAAAGTATTATATTTCCATCACTTTAGCCTTAAAAGTCTTATGATATTACTATAACCATGCTTGGCATTTAGCTCAATGTCATTCATACTGTTTTAGTAATCCAGAAAGTCTAGTATTAGAGCAGGCTATAATAGCTATGACTTTAAATATTAATTTAAATTAGATGGCTAAATCTAAATTATTTTCTTTGCACATTCTGATTCCCTTATACTTTTGTGCCATTTTTTTTAAAGTATTTCTTTTAGATTGCAGGTATAAGATCAATAAGTTTAAGATGCTTTTGCTTAATATCTTAAATTTTACTAGTATTAAGACTAATTTTTATACAGCTTTTATTTTTCTTTTAAGTAAAACTACAGAAAATTATATTATTAGTTTAAAGATATTTCAAGAAGTTATAGACTTGAAGAATATTCAAGTTTCTGGTACATAATAGTAGATTGTAATACAGTCTTAATAAATACGGTAAAAACTATCTTTTTGAAAGCAAAGAATTTCCTTTGTAATTAGCACATTAACATTAATATTAATTCTCATGGCAAAGAGTATAAAGTTTATAAACTAGATGTAGTGGTAAAGTCTTCAGGTATCGAGAAATAGGCAATACTAGTATATGCTACTTGGACTTAAATACTTCAGGTAACTTGATTCATAAATAGAATCTTTGTCACAAATATTCTAATCATCACCAAGAATACTATAGATACAAAAGTAGTGCTATTATTATTAGACCAAATTGTGTTTTCATAGGACTGAGGATAGCACATATGGTTTAGCAAAAATGAATTGAATACAAAGATGGATAGCACTTGCTAGGGGAAGGTAAGAACCAAAGTAGGGTTTATGCAATTAATATTCTCAGTGCTAAGAGTGCGACTTGCAACAAACTTAATAAATTACTTACACTTTAGTTACGGCAATAATCTTAGCTAGCTATATGACTACTAAGTGGTTCAGCCAGGAAGTAATCAACAAATAAGGATACCTATAATCTATAAACCTAGAACTGTTTATTATGGAGAGAGGACTAGAGGAGTTAAAGGACACTTGATAGCTAAAAGACATATTAGCTAGGTGTAGTGAGTAGCTCAGGTATGGATGAGAAGTTATAAGTTATAGTAACTCAGTTTTCATTATTAGACTTATTGTAAGTTATGTTATAAGTCATGCTAAGAAGAGTACACACCAATTAGTATAAGTTTCCTATTAACAAATGGTCAAGAGATCAGTAAAGAGGTAATTGTAAATACTATATTTGGATCTCAGAGAAAGTGTTCTCTCTTCTCTCTTTACTGAATGTTTTATTAGTTTAGTAATAAAGCTTTGTATTAAGATTCATTGCTTAAGATATCATTTAATATAATTATAGTAAGACTGTTTCACTATCTCAGTATATGGGACTAATATAACTGTTCCACATTTGTTCTAAGAATGTTTTACTATATACCTGAACACTAAAACAAACTAAAAGATGAAACCTTATTAAAGTCAGATTGTCATAATCTTCTTGTTGCTAAGAGTCAAAATCACTTTCCAGCTAGAATTTAACGAGACAGTATACAATTATATCTTTCAATATCTTGGACAATAAAACTTGATTATTAAGTAACAAACTTTCAAATAATACATTAAATGAAGAGAAGAAAGTACTTTCTATTACTTTCTAAGTGCTCTTTATAATAAGTTTTTATCAAGTCACTGACCATCTACTATCAAGTGATCGCTTACTATATTACAGCCATATCAAGATGTAACTTATAATTCAAAATAAGGAGACTTGAGTTATGTAGTGACTCATACTGATCTTATCTATATGTAATTACTGTATGATTTACTACTTTTAGCTAATATGTCCTTCAGCTAACTCAGCTAGTCAAGAATCTGTTAGCTTGTTTTCTTAAGATACTTATAGCCAGTCCTTGATTAGGAACCTTCATGGTTCGTTAACAACTTCCCATATAGCTTTCTTGATGCTATAGTAGCTGGCTGAGTCTATTAAGCAAAGACTATCTAACCAGGGTATTATCTTATATTTTTTAGTTACTACATATAGTGTGTGGTGCACAGGCTTAGCAACCTGCTATCACAAATATCTCAAGCCTTATCAGAAATACTATAGATATAGGAATGATACTACTATTACTGAATTGAATCATGGTTCCATAGAACTGAGAATGGTACATATGGCTTGGCAAGGATAAACCGAATACAAGGATGAATGCTACTTACCGTAAATAAGTAGAAGCCAAAGTAGGGTTTATACAATTAGCACTCACAGCGTTAAGAGCACAACCTACAGCAAATTCAATAAATTACTTACATCTTAGTCAAGACAACAACTTCAGCCAGCGACATAACTGTTAAGTAGTTTAGCCAAGAAGCGATTGACTAATAAGAATTACCATAACTTATAGACGTAAAACCATTGATTATAAAAGAAGAACTAAGAGAGCTAAGAAACACTTGACAGCTAAAAGACATGTTAGCTAGGTAGAGTGAGTAGCTTAGTTATGGACAGAGAGTTATAAGTCATGTTAACTCAGGTTTTATTATCGGACTCAGTATGAGTCAAGTGTGAATCATATTGAGGAAAGAACATATTTGATAATATAAGTTATCTGTAAGTAGACAACCAAGAAATCAATGAAGAGACAGCTATAAATACTATGTTAGAATCTCCTTCTATGAGATCTTGTCTTCTAGTTTGTTTTGATGTTCAGGTACACAGTAGGCATTCTTAGGGTGATTGTGGGACAGATATGTTAATCACATATACTGAGATAGCGAAACGGTTCTGCTGCAACTATATTAAAAGATATCTTAGGCAATGATTCTTGATACGAAGCTTATATTGCTAAACTATCAAGACATTCAATGAAAAGAAAAGGAAAGACACTTTCCCTAAAATCCTAATACCATATTTATAGTTGTCTCTTCACTAATCTCTTAACCACCTGCTAATGGGCGACTTATACTACTCAATGTGTTCTTTCCTTAGTATAACCCACACTTGACTTATACCAAGTCTAATAATGGAACTTGAGTTATTCCAACTCATGACTCTCCATCCATACTCAAGCTATCCACTACATTTAGCTAATGTGTCTTTTAGCTGTCAAGTGTCTTTCAGCTTTTCTGGTTCTCTTCTCACGATCAATGGTTCTGCATCTATAGGTCGTGATGGTTCCTGTTAGCTGGTTGCTTCCTGACTAGGCCACTTAGCAGTTGTGTAGCTAGCTAAGTTCGTTGCCTTGACCTAGGTGTAGGTGATTTATTGAGTTACCATAGGTCGTACTCTTAGCACTGAGAGCGCTGACTGTGTGAACCCCTGCTTTGGCCTCCACTCAACTGTGGCAAGTACTATCTGTCCTCGTATTCAGTTCATCCTTACCAAGTTGTTTGTGTCATCTCTTAGCTTATAAGTCTGCAATCCAGTCCAATGGTCCCAACACCACTTCTGTGTCTGTGGCGTTCCTGATAAGGCTTGGGATATTTGTAACAAGTTATCTCTAACTAATTCTTAACTAAGAATCTTCATGATTCATTGGTTACTCCTAGTATAACTCTTTTAATATTACAGTAACTAGTTAAGTTCATTAAGTAAGAGTTATCTAACTAAGGTATTATCTTATATTTTTTCAGTTATTATACACAGCATAGAGTATACAGGCTTGACAGTTTACATATTACCACTTATAAATTTCCATACACTGGCAAGTCTTATTGCTGTTCATATTCGATAATCAGCTCTCTCAACTGTATACTATACTCAATAGAGCTTTATTCACGATTTAATCTAATGGTTCCTGCACCATTCCTTTGTCTATAATGTCTTATGGGTTGAGGCTCAAAATGTTTATAATACTTATAATCTAAATTCTAAATAAGGAAATTTAAGTTATAAAGTAATTTATATTCCTCTTACCTTTATTCAATTGCTATATAATTTACTACTTTTAACTGATATGTTCTTTAACTGTCTCAACTAGTTAAAAATCTGTTAACTCTTGTTTTTAATTACCTCTAACTAGTTTCTAGCTAAGAATCTTTATAATTTGTTAATAACTACTTATATTACTTCCTTGATATTATAGTAGCTAATTGAGTCTACTAGATAAGAGCTACTTGATTGAGGTATTATCTTATATTTTTCAGTTATTGTACATAGTATATAGTATATAGATTTAATAACCTATACTCTATTACTTTATGTAATATATCTCTAATAAGCTCTGTTATTACTCATATTCTATAGCTAATTCTCTCAACAATGCACTATTCTTAATAGAACTTTGTTTATGATTTAATTTAATTGTTTCTGTATTACTTTTATATCTTTCGCATCTTACAACTTAAGACCTAAAATGTTTATAATATAAAATCTCTATTTAAGTCACTAGCAAACTCTTAGTGCTTGTAACAAATACTATATACACTGGCTATTACAAGTATTAAGTTTCAATCTATAATATTTACTGTCTAAACTACCTAAATGTTATGAATATCCTAAGCCTTATCAGAAACACCACGGGCACAAGAATAGTGCTACTATCATTAGATTGGATTGCAAATCCATAGGGTTAAGAATAGCACACATAGCTTAGTAAAAATGAACTAAATATGAGAATCAATAGTACTTGCCAGAAGTAAGTAGAAGGTCAAAGCAAGGTTTGTTCAATCAGCGTTCTTAGTGCTAAGAGCATAATCTGCAGCAAATTTAATAATCACCTATACCCCAGTCAAGGCAATAATCTTAGCTAGCCACATAACTGCTAAGTGGCCTAGCCAGAAAGTGACTGGCTAACAGGAATACCCACAACCTACAGATCCAGAATCATTGATTATGAAGATAGGATTAGGAGAGCTAAAGAACACTTGGTAGCTGAAAGACACGTTAACTAAGTGTAGTAGATAGCTTAAGTATAAATAGAAAGTTATAAGTCATAGTGACTCAGGTTTCATTATTAGACTTGGTATAAGTTATGTTGTGAGTCATGTTGAGAGAAGTGCATACTAAACGATATAAATCACTCATTAATAAGTAGCCAAGAGATTAGTGAAGAGGCAGCTATAAATACTATATTAAGATCTTGGAGAAAGTGTCTTTCCTTCTCTTTTCACTGAATGTCTTGTTAGTTTAGTAATAAAACTTTGTACTAAGAACTATCACCTAAGATATCATCTGATATAGTTATAGTAGGATCGTTTCACTATTTTAATATACAGGACTAATATAATTATTCTACAGTTACCTCAAGAATACTTTGCCACACACTTAAATATCAAGACAAACTAGAAGACAAAATCTCATCAAAGTTGAATTATCACACTAAATTATATACACAAATTCTACTTTATAGCTTCAATATATTAATTTTTATAATCTTAAATACCTTAAATTTATTAATATTTTAAGTATATTGCAGCCTAACCAATATTTTTACTTTCTTCAATATTAAGTTCAAGCAATATATATATCTTCATAAAGAAGTATCAGTATAGGCAAGTCTCATTTTGATTGACCTAAACTCTATACTTTTGGTTTAATTACATTATAACTAAACTCAGTTGAGATGATTATTAAAGTTTTACACTAAAGTGCAATAAATTATATCAAAGCACATGTGTTCTAAAATCTCTTTAAAGTTACTTCCCCATCAGCTCTATATCTTCGTTTAGCACCTGGATAATATTTGTATGTAAAGACAAGGATGTCGTCAGTTTAGGAACATGGGTATCATACCAGTAAAGAACTCCTTAGTTGTATCATGCCTAAATCTAGTTAAAGGCTCGCTTAGACCGCTTGCCAATGCCCCACCAATTCTAGCTGCAAAAGCCGAGGTTTCAACACAGCTAACAACGAGCGTCACAATGCCTCTTCGTTTAGAAAATTGGCGAAGACCTTATGGAATAGTTAAGCCATAAGTGACAATTGGTCCGGCAAGAATTTGAGCAAGATTGAGCTCATTATATATCCCGACACGAAGGATCCATCTGCAAAAACAGAGGGGGGCTTGAGCGAACCAAAATGAAGTTTGCCCGTACCGATACTCATCTTGAAGGGGAGTGTGCCATCGCACCTGATATCAGCGCACTAGTCACTAAATGCTATTAGTGGACAACGGGGAAATAAAGGGCCTAACTCCGTAATGCCCGTCGCAGACCAAGCACCCAGAGTGCAGCCCCTTTGATTTCGAGCCTAGCCTGCATTAACACCCTCCCCACCCGTAATCTCAATCTTATAAAATTCTACCCCGCTCCTAGAAACGACATCAGCGTAGTCTCGATATCTTCACCCGAAAAGAAGGATTTAACCTCCAGCACACCTCTCCCAACTCCTCCTGAAGTTTCTGTTTCCCTTCAGCCTCCATCCTCTTCTTCAGCACAATCGCGACATCTAACCATATGGCCCTCCCTTCGCAGCCAGGGCGCCCACTTAGTACCTTTCTCTCAAAAGCTTTGCAGTCAGCCACTCCAATTTTCGTGCTGCTGAGGTGTGCCACGATACCCTCAAGGGCGTTGGTGGTGGTTTGTTCGTATGGGGCGCAAGGAGGGGACATGCAGCCCCCGAAGATGGAAAGAAATTTCCAGCGAGACATGCGGGGGTTCATATTGATTTCGAGGGCGCGGTTGGGATCATCAACTTCGCGGTAGGTGGGGAGAGGGTGGAAAGCGGAGGGAGCCATGATTGAGTTTGCTGCTGGCGTTTTTGGTTTGAGGGTGAGAAAGATTGAAGTGATCGGTGATTGGCGGCTTGTGGATGTGTGATCGTAGGATTGAGAAGTGGGCTTTAGAAGAAGGCAGCTTCGGAGGGAATTTATCTCAGATTTCAATGTCGTCGGACAGCTAGTTGGGTTAGAGATGGTGTCTGCTAAAAGTACTCCGATGATGCTAAGCCCGAGCTAGATAGACTATCTACTTACTAATGCGGGCACTAACAGGCGAGTTCACGGCGGGGCTGCAGGAAGGAGACAAAAATGATTCAGCGCACCCCATATATCGCGCATCTTAGCGCGACACTAGTACCTAGACATTTTCCCGTTACCTCTATGGTCGGCATGTTGCCCATACCATTGGAATTTTCGCTTGATCGGCGAGCTGGATAGGTAGTTATTGGACCTTTCCACATTGAACGCGCTGGTATTGGCCTAATGATGCCTTGAAATAACATAAACAAAAAAAAAACATACCCCCGGCGAACTCGGGCTGCCTTCAAATGCCCAGAGGCTAGGCTGGGCATACGATAATCGCATCCCGTCCGACTTAGGTAGGTTGCTTTTCCCCTTATCGCTTTATCCAACTAAGCCTCGGCACCGAAATTAGGAAATTAGCGACCTCCATTCAGTCCCCTGTTTTAGGCCTACTCTGACGTAGGTATTTACGCAGGGAGCTTTTTGACCGAGATTAGCATGAAATACTATAGTTCAGGGTAGAGAAAAGATAAGAAGCCCGATTTCCATGGCTTTTCCGCCCAAATCCCGGTAGTCTTCTAACCGTCACCACTCTGGCAAACATGCAAATCAGTCGAAGTCTCCTCGTACTCTTTGCTACGATAACTCTTGGCTATGTCGCTAAAGCATCTGTACGTCTCCTCTCCCTCTCTCCCAGCATCTCCCCGGAAACCTCGATAACTAAATAAGCAATTGCAGGCACTTCCACCATCTCCCCTAACCTCCGCCTCACCCAGCCTCCTTTCTCGCTCACCATCAACATGTAGCGCCTGCAATAACGCCTGCACCTCAACTTGCACACTCTGTCAACCCCAGTGTATCACCCCCACCCCCAAATCCTGCGACTTCTACGCCACCTGCCTCGAAGCCTCCATTCCCTGTGGCCTCTCCGGCTACGCACTCGCATACGGCGGCAAGAACTGCCTGAAATTCATCACCAATAAAGCCCTCTTCTCCCCCGCCGGCCAGAATTGGTACTACAGCGTCATGACCTGCCTCCAAAACGCGCTTATCCCCGTCATATCCGTGTGCGACAAGACATACAGTCAGATCTCTACGGCTGCGTTTGGGAGTCATGCGCGGTGTTACATCAAGAATGGGTTCTGTGATAAATTGGAGTTGACGGACTATGTGGCGGTGCTGTATACGGTCGGGACGGATTTGATTGGGTTAGAGCCGATTAAGGAGGTTTTGGTGACGGTGGAGGGATGTGCAGAGAAATTTTCCAGAGCGGTGGAAGGGCTGCAGGGGGTGGGGATGAAGGGTTTTGCGCAGAGTTTGAATGCGATGGTGTAGGGTACGTAGGAGCTTTGTGCTAGTTGTTAGGCTGTCACCAAAGTTGTCACATAAATAGTCAGAGCTTGGAGAGAGATGGATTTCGATCTTCTATCAATTGATCGAAGGTCTTCCCAAAGGCATGGGGTTTCCCCTTTAATGGTTGCAAAACTCGGGGCAGCTTTCTCGGTGAAAGCAGAATTGAAAGCGAGTATCAACACGTAGATTTAAACCCTCCACATCCGCGCATAGGCAGTGCTCCCCAGACGGGCTCAGTCAACAAGCTGAAAAGGTTATT